>JBBMEG010048238.1:0-17405 GCA_037832605.1 Cyclanthera cordifolia
GTGACCATAAATTTTTGCTTGGAGCCCAAGTTTATGAGTACTATAAATAGGTGGGCACCCTTTGTTGGCAAGTCATCAAAAATCATCCAAGACATCTCATTTCGAGGTTGTGAGATAAAAATAGGGAGTGTTTCTCCTTTGTAGAAAGTTTGTTGTACTTTGTAAGAGAGAAGGTTATTTAGGGGTTTTCTACGTAAAATCGTTGTGTCATTCTTTCTTTTCTTCCTCTTCATTACTATTATTATTATTCTCAATCTATTTTAAGCTGCGACCATGCTCTATTCGATTTAAATAATTCTAACAGTATGTAACAGTACTTTATGAGTCTTATTCATGAATTATTGTTTTAATTTAAATAATAGTATAAAATTCTCTTACTCTCCTAAGGGGCTGTTTGTAAATTGTGTTTATGGTAAATTCAGATTTTGAGTTTTATGAAAACCTGTTTGTTAAATGGTTTGTTGCAAGCTCATTAAATATTTGGGAAACTGGGCCTGAGTGCTCCAAGTAAACACTCAAATTGGGCATTTTTCTAAAACCATCAAACAAACAAGCACTTACCTTGAAAATCACACCAAAAACACCATAAAAACAAATAACCACATTTATAAACCCCTTTCTAAAACCATCAAACAAACAAGAATTTCATTACAAACCTTCTAGCAAAACCATTTAACAAACAAGTTTTTACAAACACATAAAATCTCTAACTCCTCAAACTAACTCCTCATTTCTAAATACTCAAAAATTTCCAAACAAACATCCGCTAAAGGTTTGCTCCTCTCCTTCCTTGATTTGTTTGTTTTCATTATTATCTTATCACCAATAAAATAGCTTATTCATCAATGCCATTAAAATAGTAGTGTTGAACAAAGTAGCACAAACATTCATTGTATAAGATTAATTGAATATTACATAATACTCATGCTATAATACTATTATGTCACACATTTTCTCAGCAATATTGTTTTAGAAAAAACAATATATATAACATCTTTAAATTTTGCATTTCTATCAATATTGTATTATATTGGTACATCCAATACACAAACTACTATAGAATTCATAGAACACTATATATAATATATACCTGATCTCTAATCTCCAAATTATACAATAAACATGGAGAATTTCATAATAGTTTTAAGATACTATCATTTACAATACTATCTATGTAACATATGCGTAATAGAATCATATCAAATAATACAGTCGCCTTGTAAATTTATACATGTATTATTAAACACGTCTATAATACAATAAAAAAAAGTATAACAAACGTACCATTATAATACAAAGTGCTCACATTTGAAATTTCATAAAACATTGTGGATTTCCAACAAAAAAAAAAAACAATAATTCTTCACGAAATGAGGATACGAACAAATGAAAAGTGAGAGATGAAAATTTTGGATGGTGGGAAAATGTAAAGATGGTTGAAAATTTGTATGAAAAAATCGAGGAAATCAAGGAATGGTTTCCTATTTTATTTTTCTAAAATACGATTTCATTTATTGAAATATGGATAGTATTGTAATTGATAAATTAATTATTTTCTAATTTTTTAATGCTTTGAATATCATTGCTAATTTTTTTTGAAATTGTTTAGAATGATAATATTTTATAGGAAACTTTGCATCAATATTCAAATATGATAAAATTATTAGATTTGTGGCAGATTTTAAAAAAAATTGCATACATATTCAAACATTTTTTTTTTGAAAATATTCAAACCGATTTTTAATGTGCATTAAAATGTTTGTTGATGTACTATAATACTTTTGTTATATATAGAAAGTTTGAATACATTTATCCACTTATTAATGACCTCCTTCATTTGATTCTAAAATTTGTCATAGATTCTTGATGATGACGGCCGTAAAAAAAAAACCATAATATTAAGATTTGCACCATTAAATTTCTATTATTATAGAAGATGAAAAATACATATATAATATCAATACGTATACAATACTGTATTAATATTTTTTTTTGTTACATGTATAATACCGATAGTTGTATTACAATTAGTGTATTATGTTATACCAAAATCAAGGTTAAAAATACAAATTTAATATTCTATATGTTGTAAATCACTAGCATGCTAACGATAATAATACCTAGATGATTATCATAATAATATGATGATTTGTATAAATACAATAGTAATACAATTCAATGAGCAATACCAACTGGGCATCACTTAGAAATAAAGAACAAATAAAAACAGAAGATTTTTTTTTTTTTTTTTTTTTTTACTTCGAAAAGAAACACATAGGAGGGAAGAAAGAAGATGGAGGTTGTGGTGAAAAGGAAATTAGTGTTTCATATTGAAAAGGAAATTAAATACAAGCAAAATAAGGTAAATAAAGAAAGTATAAATATAGAAAAAAATTTCATAATGAGAGGATTTAGGGGCAAAAAATTTTCATATAAGGTAATTAAGGGCAAAATGGTGATTCGAATTAAATTCATTTATGTATAAAAATTCATTTGAATATCTTGCAATTAAAATCAATTTGGGATGAAAATGTAATAATTATAGACAAATTAAATATACATGTTAAATACTCTATTTTATATTAATTTGGATAGAGATATAAACAATCCTATTTATTATTATAAATATGTGTTTGATCATTTTCTATTATTGTTTGTTTAATCAAATATCAAATTCAACGGTTTAATTCTTTTCCTTCATTTCATAATCAATATTATTAAATTTTATATTTAATTTATAATATAAATGATATGAAATAAAATTCAATTTTGTTTAGATAGATCTACATTTTAATACTTTGCAACATTTATATATAATTTAAATCTTTAGTGAAATAACATAAAGTTCAAAGTAATTTTAAATTGACAAAAGTGCACAAACCACCCGTATGTAGTTTGTAACGATTACATTCATAAATTTACATTTTGATCAATTAATTTTCTTGAAGTTTAGTAAGTATTGCAATAAACCCCTTCAAGTTTAATTTAGACGAGGAAAATTGTCTTTCAAATAAAAATGATAATCTTCCATTTTTTATTCTCCAAACAAAAGCACTCACCATCTACTTCATACAAACACTCTCTATCTGCGAAGCAAAGAAGAGAATGATGATTAACGACTAAGACTCTCAAACGTTCGACACAACCCAATCTATATACACTAGCAACAAAACCACGGAATCCTACGGAGTGATTGAATTTAGGAAAGGAAGAGGAGATGAAGAGGAAAACACAAACATCTTGTTTGTTTTCAATACATCATAATCTTTCTTCAACTTTTTCTCAACCTCTCTTCAACTTCCTCCAAACATGTCATCAAACATCATTCAAACTTTGTATCATATTTGATATAAAATAAGCATTTTCTTCTCTAAAACACAAATCTCAATCAAAATTTGTACATCTCATTCCTAAAATACAAAATTTCAAACAAGTACTTCATATCCTCAAACCCATAAATTTCCTCTTCTTCCTTCCTGTCCTCTCCTCTCATCTCAAGAACCCAAAATCCAAGGTTTCGAAAAAAAATAAAATATTAAGGTACAAACAGAACTTTGGTCTTGTTCAATATTGATTTTTAATGTCCAGTTTGTTAACGATTTCGTTTTTTTGTTTTAATATTTTTGAAATTTAAACCTGCAAATATCACTTGAACACATTTCATGACTTTGATATTTACGTGTGTTTTAAAAACAAAATCAAAATTTGAAAGTAAAAAAAAAACCTCAAAATATTGTTTTGGTTTATGAAATTTGATTAGAATTCATATACTTGACTAAAGAATAAAAGAGAGAATTGAGGTAAATATTGACTTAAATTATAAAACAAAAAATGAAAAAACAAAATGTTTATTAAACGGGGCCTAAACATTTAAATATGTAATTTTCATCCATAAATTTTTTATGTTATTCTATTTTAAACGTAGGTTTTTAAATGTTCAATTTTGATCAAAACTTTTCAGATATGTAAGAAATAGTCACTAAAACAAATTTTCACCGTGGTTGAAACTTTTGATGAGTTTGAACAATAAAAAAAACAACAAATATTGATCTTTGTTCAAATTCTTTTTCTGCATTTTAAGACTGTTTTTCTTCATTTTTATCTCTCTTTACTTTTAACGCTATGTTTTGTTGTAATCGGCCGATTCAATTTTTCGTCCAATTCAATAATTGGAGACGATTAAACATTGATTCGTCTCTTTAATTTTAAGAATTGCAAGATGTTTTCTTGAGAATTTGTAGCCGATTTTAGTTGGAATCAACATAATCAGAGTCTATTTTGTATTATTGGCGATTTCGATTTATTGAACTCAAGCTCTTGCGATCCTAAACATAAACTGAAGCTCAATTTTCGAGTGTTTCATACATTTACTTGAGATTAGCATCAATTTCAATGAATCAAGGAGATATATATATATATATATATATATATAATTATTTTTTTAATTTCACTAGATTTGGTATCCAATTCATCAATTTACTTGACTGTTTGTTTGAGGTGGATGGTGAGTATTTTTATTTAGAGATGTTGGAAAAGAAGGGAGATGACCATTTTTATTTGAAAGATAATTTTGACTATCTAAATTAAGTTGTAAGATTTATTCTCATGCTTACCAAATTTTAAAGAATTAATTGATGAAATTGAAAATTTAAAGAAATAATCGTTACCAATCTCATATTTCCAGAGTGGTTTGTATCTTTTTTTTCTTTAAATTTTATATAAATAATAAATAAAATATAAATAAAATTTGAAAATTTTACTTAATTAATAATAAAAATATTTCATCTAATTATATCGTATATAATTTTATCTTTTCACTGCACAAAACACATATTTACTCTTACTTCTCTTGAGCCCCTCTCCAAACGCGCCTGATCAGGAGGTGTAAAATAGTGGCGCGACACTCTAATTGTTCGAACCCTAAGCTTCTGAAGCCGTAGCGAGCAATGGCTTCACGCAGACTCTTATCTTCTCTGCTCCGATCGTCGGCACGGCGGTCTTTTTCCAGATCTTCGATCTCATCACCCAATCCCAGGATTCCGTTGTCTAACACTTCACGCGCTTCCCCATATGGCTATCTCCTCAACCGAGTGGCTCAGTACGCCACCTCCGCTGCCGCGGCTTCACCGCCGACTCCACCTCCTCCAGCTACACCGGACGCCGGAAGGAGTGGAAAGATCACCGATGAGTTCACTGGAGCCGGCGCGATCGGCCAGGTTTGTCAGGTGATTGGAGCCGTCGTCGATGTCAGATTCGAGGAAGGGTTGCCTCCAATTCTGACGGCGCTGGAAGTGCTTGATCACTCGATCCGGTTGGTGCTGGAGGTGGCGCAGCATTTGGGAGAAAATATGGTTAGGACTATTGCTATGGATGGGACAGAAGGGCTCGTTCGAGGGCAGAAAGTTCTCAACACTGGTTCTCCAATCACTGTAAGATGTAACTTTGACTTTGCCGATGCCTTCTGATTTGATAAAATCTGTTTCATTCGTCGATTCTCGATGCCTATTGATATCGTCTTTCTATTTTGTCTGGATTGATTGGAATTGAAGTGTCGCTTACATGTGATGTTGAAATCACCGTCACGGCGCCCTACATTCTATTTTTTTTTTTTAATTTTTGAAAAAGAAATTCATTCAACCACAAACCACAGCTACAAAATCCTTCTCCAAAGTGCAGCCGGAGACTCACTCTCTAGAGAGAAGGAGCCCTTGCATCAGAATGAACCCAACGACTTCTTCTTAGCAAGGAAGTCAGCAACTAAATTACTAAGTTTGTTACAATGGGAAACATTCATGATGTCAAGAGCATCTATAAGACACCTAATATCAACCGGAATGGTTTTGAATATAAATGACATCAAACTGCAAATAATCGTTTCATTTTAGCCTGATTGAAACTCAAAACACTGATAAATCTATCACTTGCCAGCCGGGGGACTTGCAGATGGGTATAGGTACTTGTATATTCTCTGATGATATTTGTATGAGGGTTTAGACCTATAAATTAATTTTCTATCGGCTTTTTTGACAACGAAAATGTTTTAGTGTAGGATTAGAGGGTTTTCTCAATCTATCATGTTTTGCACAATAATGGTGGAAAATAAATTTATCTTGGTTTATTTTTATGATGGAGATATGTCAATGGGTATTCTTGAAGTTATGATGGTCTTCATCTTTATGTAGATAACATGATGTTATTAAGACATTTGTTGCGTTTAAATCTAATACTTTTTTCACACTTTCTTCCACTTGCAGGTTCCAGTTGGTAGGGCTACCCTTGGACGTATTATAAATGTGATCGGAGAGCCTATTGATGAGAAAGGCGACCTCAGTAAGAATCTAGGATGTACTACTTCCTTATTATGCATGTTTTTATGATAATGCGATGTAGTATTTGACAATGTTAACTTCTTAAACAGAGACCGACCACTATTTGCCTATTCACAGAGAAGCCCCGGCCTTTGTTGAACAAGCAACTGAGCAGCAAATTCTTGTAACTGGTATTAAGGCAAGTTTCCTTGGATGAGTGTAGTTTTATTTTCTTTTTTTGTTTCATTTGAATTCAAAACTGGATTTGTTAGTGGAGCTGAGTTTTTTCTTGATGTTGCTTGCTTCACAGGTTGTTGACCTTCTTGCTCCTTATCAAAGAGGAGGAAAGATTGGGCTTTTTGGTGGTGCTGGTGTGGGAAAAACTGTACTTATCATGGAACTGATCAACAATGTTGCAAAAGCTCATGGTTTGTTTTTGTTATTATTTATTAACATTGTGACGATTTTGATTCGATGCACTTATCTTTTTATGTTGTATCTATTACCTAATATCACTTTCTCTATTTTTACAGGTGGTTTCTCTGTGTTTGCTGGTGTTGGAGAACGCACTCGAGAGGGTAATGATTTGTATAGAGAAATGATTGAGAGTGGTGTCATTAAGCTTGGTGACAAACAGGTAATAGGGGACACTTCCACTACGAGTCTTTTGTTTGTTGCATCGCATGATTCCTGAATTGTACTTTCTTTTTAAGTCATTATTTTGGTTGAAACTGTATTGATAGTTGATACTATTTTTCTTCTGTTTAATTAGGCTGACAGCAAATGTGCTCTTGTATATGGTCAAATGAATGAGCCCCCTGGTGCTCGTGCCCGTGTTGGTCTTACTGGACTGACTGTGGCTGAACACTTCCGTGATGCTGAAGGACAGGATGTGCTTCTCTTCATTGACAACATTTTCCGCTTTACTCAGGTAAATTTGCTAGAACAAGAACAAGTTAACTATAAGAAAATGTCTAGAATTTGCATCAGATTAGTTATTGGGGTTATAACACCATCATTGCTTGCTCGTTCCTATTATCATCTTGCAGGCTAACTCAGAGGTCTCTGCACTGCTTGGACGTATTCCATCTGCCGTCGGTTACCAACCAACATTGGCTACTGATTTGGGAGGCCTTCAAGAACGTATTACCACCACTAAGAAAGGATCTATTACTTCTGTACAAGCTATTTATGTGCCTGCTGACGATTTGACTGACCCTGCTCCTGCTACCACTTTTGCTCACTTGGATGCCACAACTGTGTTGTCGCGTCAGGTATAATGACACAAAAATCTTATTGTTATGAGAAATAAGATTTGTGTAGTTTCATTATTGACTTTCCTTATGTATTACTATTATGGTTCTTTGTATAGATTTCAGAGCTTGGTATCTATCCTGCTGTGGATCCTTTAGATTCTACATCTCGCATGCTCTCTCCTCATATTTTGGGAGAGGATCACTATAATACTGCTCGTGGAGTTCAGAAGGTTCTTCAGAACTACAAGAATTTGCAAGATATTATTGCCATTTTGGGAATGGACGAGCTCAGTGAAGATGATAAGTTGACTGTTGCACGTGCTCGTAAAATCCAGCGGTTCCTGAGCCAGCCTTTCCATGTTGCAGAAGTATTTACCGGGGCACCTGGCAAATACGTGGAGCTGGAAGAGAGTATTACCAGTTTCCAGGTACAATGCAATCCCATTTCTTCACTGTACTGTCTTTATTCATATCTGGTGACACAATTTTTTTTTGTTTGACTTGATTCTTAAGTCTTTGACTTCTGGTCCATAACCCCCCTTCTATCACGAAGTTTTCGGTTCTTACGTTTTCTTTCCCCCTTTTTGGGAGTAACTTCATTAAGTTTTCTTTTCATGGAAAAAGAAATAATCTCTACCTTGGCCGTTTGTTGATCCCTTTGTACATTTTAGTCATTAAGTTACGTTTTTTTTCAAACTGAAATCTTGATTCTCGCTCTCTACTCAATTTGTGATCAACTTTGAATGAATATGGATGGATGCCTGAGTTGTATGCTTACAAGGAATTTCTAATGTCTGTCTTATGCGGGAACTTAGTTCTGGGTTCCATTGATATCAAGTTTTAGAAAATTTCCCAATCAAGAACATTACCCACAATGACTGGTTGTTGGTGTAGTTTTAGTAACCTGATTCTCATGTATCAAATAATCAAGCACAAGCTACATAGTCCTAAGTTTTTAACCCATGACTTACAAATGCTTTTCCAATCCAGATTTTTCAGTTAATTATTGTTTGCTGTCTAAACTCATGAATGAAACACCAAGGTTAATAGATATTGTAGGGGTTGGGGTCTTTCTGTTTTGTTTGTTTGGATTTTGTGCAATGCTTCTTGCTTTTTGTATCTTTCCTCGTATACGTTAGTTGTGAATCTGAACTTGAGGTTAGTTCATGTGCGGGAAGGTTTCTTTGTGTAAATGCTAGGTAGTTTTAGATAAGAAAACCCCTGAAGAAGGGCTAGTTTGTAGTTAGTTTCATTCCCCAGTTGAAACCTTTGACATGGCATGTGAAATTCATTATTAACGGGTGATTTTCCCTCTCCTTTTTTGACAGGGAGTTCTGGATGGGAAATACGACGATCTTTCGGAACAATCGTTCTACATGGTTGGAGGCATTGAAGAGGTCATTGCCAAGGCCGAGAAGATCGCCAAGGAATCCGCTGCCTAATTATCATCATCGTATTCCTCAGCTCCCCCATTTTTCTCTCTCTTTATAATTGTGAAGATCAATAAACCAACCTAGGTGATGTTGGCAAATGTTGCCTGTCAACAGCAAGAATCTTCCCTTTGCCATTATTTGTGTGTTGAAGAGAAATGAAGCCACTGGCCTGCCCCTTGTTTTTGTTGTTCCTTGAACAAGGGACAAAATGGACTTTTACTTTGTATATTTTCTTTTTTCAATCAATTTCCAAACAATGGATGCAGTTTAGAAGTTATTTTTATTACTCATTTCCACATTGCAGTTGTAGCAGAAGGGATAAGTGAAGAGAACTCAAATGTCATCACACACTATTTTCTTGTCAGTTCTCTCAACTGTGTTAGGATTGTTGCTGAACAGTAGGAGTGGAAATTCCAGTGTTCTTTGTTGTTTGCTCAGAACTTGGGTTTGGAAATTTTAACGGTCTGGATCTCTCTGATAAATCAAAAAACGAGATTATGATTAATTGAAGTTTGAATAAAATTTTGAAGAAACAAATCTTTCAATTGGTCGAGTTTGGGGAGCCTTTTTTCTTTAATGAAAAAAATGGTTTTGTATTTAAACATTTTCCTTGGTCATAGGTAGAAATGATAGAAAGAAGCTAATGGTTACGTGAATAAGAATAGGAGAACGATTAATTAGCAAGATGATTGTTTGTGTTTGAGGTGTAATCAATAATAATGAGAAAATTGAAATAAATATTTTGAAGTGCAATGAATAGCTATGAATGAATTAAAACAAAATATTGCTTAAAGAATTAATAAACAAAATATTGTTTTGGGAAGAATGAAAAATGAAAAATTATTATAGGAAATTTAGATTATGAAGTGAATAAATAGTATTTCTGGAGACATAAATGTGATTATTAAACTGACATTTCTTTAATGTTTAATTCAATCACGTTATATACATTTAATAGGTTAATAACAATTGAGCTACAAAAAAGAGAGGTCTATCTTATTGACAAATGTATTGCAAAACAATACATGTACTTTTTTAAACTCGCATTTTCACCAACTTTTATTTTTAGTTTGTTTCCGAACCAATTTTTATTGGAGAAAGTCTGTTTTGATATCAAATGCCCATGGTCAAGGATTTGAAGTAAGATTGGAAATTCAAATTCGGCTTCTCTAGACCTTCACATTTTCTCACGATTCACCCTATTATCTATTAGCCCTTAAACACTTATAAAAGTGAAGACTTCTCTTGTAGATTAATAGAAGTCCTTACAAAAAGTGAGACAAGAATTACCTTCATGAGGCTTGAGCTTGAGATTGATACCGGGTGATTCTTCTATTATGTGTGTTACATTTGTAAATTTATCAATTTTAAGATTATTTTAATATATTAAATATTAAAAAAAAAACAAACTACTGAAGCAAAATAATTAGAAGAGACATAGTAACATATATTAATGGTTATATAAACAACATAGTTCTTTTGTTAAAAAAAAAAAAAAGTGACATATATTGATAAAAATGATGGATTATGTATAAATGAAACACAAATTTAATTATAAAAAAATGTTCATATAAAAAAGTACAATGCAACCCATCCACCTGATCTGCATCCAAACGATCTAATAGCCATAATTTATTTACAAAAATTACATTCAAACGAGCTACTAATTGAAATTTATCTACAAAAATTCACATCTAAACAAGCATGAACTCTTCCTCAAAATACCGCATCCAAACAAGCTAATAACTATAACTATTCTATAAAAACGTACCTCCAAACGAACTATTGGTTGCAATCATTATTTCTAATTACTCAAAAGTAATGGTTTACACTCAAACTAATCACTCATGTAAATACTCATCCAAACATCCGTGTGTGATTTAATTATTTTTTATGTCAATATCTTTTATTGAATGAATTTTAGTATGACAATTGAAATTAATTTGTTATAATTTATTTTATATTTATATAATTTTCTTTAATTTTTGTGTGCATAGAAAGTCATTGTTAATTCAAAATAGCTAATATATATATTTTTTTAATGTAAACATTAAAATTGTATGAACTTTCGATAAAAATAAACTCAAGAATTTCCTATTTCCTTCGGGAAGAAGAAAAATTAAAAAGAAAGAAAAAAAAAAGAAAAAGGAAAAGCAATAAACGCTGGCTTGAAAAACGAAGTAGAACAACTAAAATATTCCAGTCAATCAAAGAGGTCTCCAGAACGGCAAAAATGGCCGGCTCGGTCTCATCTTCTTCCGCCGGCGGCAGTTCCAACATCATGCTCGCCATCTTTGAGAAGAAAACCACTCAGATCGATCTCTACCGCCCTCTCCGCAACTTCATCGCCTTCAATTACTCCGAACGTGACGCTCAAAACCTCGAAGACGATCTCCAAATCCTCAAGGATTACCGTTCCGATCTCGAGCGCCAGTCCGATCCTTCCCCCACCGCCCGCCGGGATCTTCTCCAGAGCTATTTCAAAGCCCTCTGCCTCGTCGAGACTCGCTTCCCTATTTCCCCCGATAAAGATCATGTCAACACCATCACCTTTGTTTGGTTCGATGCTTTCAAGCAGAAGCTCAAGGCTTCCCAGCAGAATATCCACTTAGAGAAGGCTGCGATTCTGTTCAATTTGGGTGCCGTTTACAGCCAGATTGGTCTCTCGTTCGATCGCGCTACTGTTGAAGGGCGTCGTCAGGCATCTCACGCGTTTATTGCGGCCGCTGGATCGTTTGCGTTCTTGCGAGATAATGCCTCCACTAAAGCTTCGATTGGTAGCTCTACGACTGTGGATGTTTCGGTTGAGTGCGTTGGTATGTTGGAGAGGTTGATGTTGGCGCAGGCTCAGGAGTGTGTCTTTGAGAATACCATTGCGAAAGGCAGTACACCCGGTGTTTGCGCGAAGATCTCTAGACAGGTAAGTGTTTGATTTTAGTTTTTACCTGCTGTATTGCTCTTGGATTTTCTGGCTATTGGTTTTTTAGAATGTTGTTTGTTCTCTGTTGCTGGTGATTCATTCAATGTTGAGTTTGCGACAGATTGTTAACCCAGTGGAAGTTGTGTATTGAATTACTTCTCTATTGTCACTTGAAGATGTAGCTTTACTTTGAAAAAGAAAACGAATTTCATCTTGGGTTAGGATCTGTAATGGATCGAACGAGTGGAAGAATTTAACGCATCTTTTCTTGTTATTTGATAACTCCTGATCCCAATGTATTGTTACCGGTTGTGGATTGTACCTTTAGAGGTTTTTATTAAGCAATCTGCTTAAATAGTTTGTGGTTGATGCATTGGCAGGTTGGTTTGTACTATGAGGAAGCTTTGGCAGCCCTCAATGCCCCACCTCTTAACCAGCATTTTGACAAGACCTGGATAGCTCATGTGCAGCTGAAAGCGGCTCTGTTTTTTGCCGAGGCTTGCTACAGGTACAGTTTAGAGTTGCACGAGAAAGAAAACATTGCTGAGGAAATTGCTCGGTTGAGGAGTGGGGTTAGTGCTTTAACTGAGGCTAAGAAGTCGTCGAGAGGTGCTGCAGCGCAACTTATTGATGCTATGAATAAGTTAGAGGCCAATCTTAACCGTAATTTAGAGAGAGCTGTGAAGGAAAATGATAGAGTCTACCTCATGAGGGTTCCTAATCCTAGTACTCTACCTCCTCTTCCAGCTTTCTCCATGGTGAAGTCAATGGCAATGAATGAAGTGTTGGATGCAAGCAAATTAAAAATGTTTGCTTGTCTTATTCCAGATAGCAGTGCAAAGGCTCTTTCCAGGTACACTGAAATGGTTGATGACATTATAAGAACGCAAGCTGAGAAATTACAACAAGCAAGTGAGCTCACCCGAGTAAGGCTCAAGGAAATGGACCTTCCAGAATCTATTCTTGCCTTGGAAGGAAATTCTTCCCTGCCAACAGATCTTAAAGAAGATGTTGAGGCAGTGCAAATTAGTGGGGGCCCAGTGGGTTTGGAGGCTGAAATACAACAACTCAGGGATCTAAGAAGAGTTAACAGCGAAATGCTAGTGCAGGTTGAGGAGCTCCTCGAGAAGGAATCCAGGGAGGATTCCCAATTTCGAAGTCAATTTGGGACTCGGTGGACTAGGCCCCAGTCCAGTACACTGACTAAGAATATACAAGATAGATTGAACCGATTTGCAGGTAACTTGAAGCAAGCTGCAGAAAGTGATACCAGGATTGAGCGTTCAGTGAAAGACCATTTAGCTCTCATGTCAATTCTTGATCACCGTCCAGTATGTTCTGTTCATATTCTATTTTTCTGTTCATTTCTTGTACTCTCTCTATATCCTACTTCTCAGTTCTTTGCAAGTGCCTGGCTTATTTTCTACCTCCAAAGCATACCCTTATAAACAGAGAAACGAAAATGGTCACATCACTGAATATGTAGCTCATATCATTCTTTGAATATGTTATACTATTTGGTGAATTTACCATGCTACTTTGTGACGCAAGAAATAAGCTCCTGGATCTTTATCAAGAAAGTTGTTGTCTACTTTCTTCTTGCCATTTGCTGTCAATAATCGTGAACTTAGTGCAAATTTTTTTAGCTAATTAGTATTGTTGCATTTTATCTCAGGTTGAGTCTGCTCTCCCAACTCTTGCTAGGCCGATTATGTCTTTGGATGCCAATGAAGATGCCATTGTTGGAGCCCTAAAGCAGAGCTTGGTACCTTAATTTTTCATACTTTCTGTTTTCCCATACCTGGTTTTAAATATTTTATTGAAGTGTGTATGTGTAAATAACTATTGTTCGATGAGTTTCTTGACCACAAGATTTTGTAAGGTCAGTAGCTCTCAGCTTTAGCTCTGACAGAAGCTATGTTGCTAGTAAATAGTAATTGCTGGATGTAAAACTGAAGTCTTCGATTAATTTTACAGTTCGTCAAATGCTTGTTTTCTTTCTAGACGTGTATGTGTGAATCAATTTTCTCTGACCCAATGGTCAAAAGAACAAATTGTAAATGGGTCTTTGAAGTTGTAGGTTGAATTCATTTGGCTCCTTTCTAAGATATTAATTATTATATAAGTTTCTCAATGTCAAATATTGTAGCCGTAGGGGAAGGTGGTGATCCTTTAAGATTAGTTGAGATTGTGTATGTAGTTCCAAACACCCACCAGTAATGGAAAGAAAGCCACACATTTCGAAAACCTTGAAATTTAGGTTGACACATTAATAATTTTGTTTACTCTTGTTTCTTGTGTATATTAATTGTTGCATGCTTTATCCTACAGAGGCATTTGGAAAATCTTGGTGCTCAACGAGCTGGTCTTGAAGACATGCTTAAAGAGATGAAGAGGAAGGTATAATGCCTGCACTTTATTTCTCAACATATTGACTTTTGAGTCTAATTGTCTAGCACTTTTTTTCTCAACATAATGATCAATTTCATCTGTTGCTCTGATCTCAATAGCTAATGAGGCCCATGATTTCACCTTTTACATTTTGGTGTGAAATAATTTTATTTTCTTGAAAAGATTGGATAAGATGTAAAACTTAACTCATGAAGCGGAATGGAATAACAAAACCAAGCGGCATTTTTGTCATATATGAGTGTGATGTAGGACTTGTGAGAACATGTATATAGTAACAAATTCTAGAAAGGGGAGGATTTGTAATGGTATAGATACCAATATTCTGTATCAAATATTTACTCACAAAGATATCCAAAGTCAAACAAAATCTAGAAAGGGGAGGTTTTGGAACTCTCTCTAGAGCTGATGTCGATGTTTCTGTATGTAGCATATAGCATACAGTGCTAATTGTAAGTGTCCGAGTTAAGTTTTACTATAGCTGATGAGAAAAAGGTTGTCATCAATCTTCCTAATGCAATTGATTGACTCAACTTTATTTAGATGAATCAAATTAAAACGACAAGATAAATACAGGTTTGGATCTCATTTTGGTAGAACTCCTTCAGAAAAAAAAACTTTCAGCTTTGTCCTATTTGAGTGTCCAAACTTTGAAAGTGGTTACTTTGTATGCATGAACTTTCAAAAAAAAAAAAATGATGAAGATACAAACTTTTGTGGAGAAAAGAATGGGAGCCCAAATATCCTCAGCGGTTCTCTCAACTCTCGAAAATTCTACTGTTTCTCTTACATCAAAGAAACCATAAAGTACTCAAATCTTTACCTTTTCACAAAAAAATTGATCTTTCATTAAAACTGCTCATACCTCTACAGCTTCTTGGACTTGGAGGTGCCAAAACCTAACAAAAACCTTGAAAACCAAAATCTCAACCTCAGAAGCCATCTTATGGTGATGCTTAGAAGAGATGATCGTCATCCTCGTCTGCCATCTTGCATAAAAGACGACATATTGGGCCCATGAAAGAATGAACCTTCCTCAACACACTGTCAAAAGTACTGACCATACCATGCAAAACAGGCTAGGTGAAGAACTTAACCTGCTTTGAGATTTTCACTTTCCATAGAAGAAAGAAGATGGAAACTTCTGACAAAGAGGAAAAGAAGACCGAACAATTAAAAGTGACCTACAAGAAAAAATCTCCATTGGTCAGGAATCTAACAACCAACACCCCATTACACAATGGGAACCCCCACAAGATCAAGAAAAGCCACCACATCTCTCTATCAGATAAAGAACGTTGGAAACCCTAAGAGACGTAAGAGTGAAGATTTGAAGAAGCCAAGACCTCATCAAATGAGAGACATTTTCCAAATAAATTTTACAATCAAGGAAATCTGACCATCTCCCATCCAAGAGTTCTCTCAGACCGTACAAATAAATTGTAGACCTAGTCTTAGAGTATTATATTGATATATGAATAGTGTCCTTATTCCAAACAGTGAAAGTCATTTGAGATGGCTCTCTTGCCACTATTTTAACAATTAAACTGAGTTTTTTTGGATAAGAAACAATTTCATGGATGGGTGAAATTACAAGCCCAATATGACAATCTACAAAATATCCCTCCATTTAAAGAGAAGGGAAGCGCAACTATCGTCAACAAAAAGGGGAACATTTTATCCAAGATAAAACCACATAAAAAAGTAGTGTAGTTAGAAGCTTCTTCGTAGAATGTTCTTCTGTTGTATTCTTGCCAAATCCCCCATCAAAAGGCACGGAAAAATGATAATAAAACGAGCTGTTATTGAGAAAAAAAGCAAAACAATACAAGGCATACAAAAGAGAAAAGGCCACCAAAAAAGAGGTAACCTACGCAAACAACCTTCTATCTAGTAAGATCAGGCCTAAACAATAATTACTAATTTACTAAAATGTTTCACCATTGAGATCTAGAAACATAAAATCTAATAAGGGACCAATCATCATTCAGAGATCTCTCAACCCCTCAGAAGTTTCTATTGTCTCTCTCTATAAGGCCCCCACAACGTGACACACAACCTTTACTTACCACAAAACATTTTTTTCTCATGAAAATGTGATAGAGAAAGCACTCCAGACTCCACGACCATTTCCCTTGCAATTCCTCTACCTTGCCAAGGAATAATCACATTCTAATTAAAGCCTATTTCAGACCACTGAAGGGTTATTTTTTTAATTATTTTTTGTTGTTGTGAGGTACACTATAATAATAAAATTCATAAAGAAGAGATAACATAGTTGAAGTGGGAATTAAAAAGTACTATAAGGGTTAAAAATGTTACTTTTAATTAACAAATAACAAAAAAAAAAAACCCTAAATGCAAGGATTTTTGCGTTTATGGTTAAGTTTATTTATTTATTTTTCTAATAATTAATCACATGAAGCACAATGCAAGGAACTAGACTTGTACATGCCTAAACGATCCTTTTAAAACCTCGGCAAAATGAAGGCGCAATGCAAGACACTATTCATTTTTTGTTGAGTGAACACCATGGATCTAGAATCATTAAATAAAGATGTTTGCATGGTTGGGCTTTTTCACGAGCTATTCTAAGTCTTTTTCTGGATATTAAGTTAACCTATTAAAGAATATTGACAAGGTGCACGCCTTCACCTACGAAGTTGACACAGTGCTCAAAATGACGATGAAAGGCGAGTGCCTGATTAAAGACGCCTGTTAAGACACCGATTTGCCTTAACTAACACGAGACCAAGAACACTGAAAAAGATAACAAACAAGAGCGATATATTAAGATAATACACGTTACAACCCGTAGCCGTTCGAGAGGGCTAGGACTCTCTTAAAGTCTCCTTCAAAGACTAACTCAAAACATACATTTTCATATCATTTCAAGGGCTCTACATTTAAGCACAAAACTAATGGCTAATTACTAACGTGCCCTTAAACATAAAATATTAATATCCTAAAATCTATCTTCTAACTAGGGGTCTCACAAATCTCCATTCCCAAACACACCTTGTCCTCAAGGTGTGGGTTCTACAACACATTACAACAATTGACTTTTTCTTGAAAACCA
>JBBMEG010048279.1:0-17398 GCA_037832605.1 Cyclanthera cordifolia
ATTAAACCAATTTAGTTTTCTCACAAACAAGGTGTGCCCACACACCTTAATACAAATCCCAAAACAAATAATTAAAATAAATCTAACAAAATACCTATCGAAGGCAAAATACACAAGTTTAGCGTTGACAGCTTCTTCACAAATTTGTAATACGCCGTTTCAAGAATATGTGAAGTAATCAAACTTTTAGGGGCTGTATTTAATGGATATGTTGTTGTCCCTAATTCAAAATTTTGATAGAAGAGATTTATGAAAGAGAAGAGAAAATGTGACCGTTTGATTTATGGCAAAATGATCAACGGGTGAGATTTGATGAAGATTTGATAAATTGTGGTCTTTAAATTTAGAGTAAATGTAATGAATGAATGAGATTGAGTAGAGATGAGATGGAAAAATATTTGGCGTAAAAGGAAACAATGAGAAAAGGAGAATCTCGTTTTTCCATTTGGTGAATTTTCCTTCTAAACTTCAAATGTTCATATCTTCCTCATTTTAACTTCGATTTGAACGATTCAAAATGCGTTGGAATCTTCTCTTCATTCTCTACGTATTAAACTCTTCAAAACTCCAAAAATATTAGTAAACAATATTCGAGTTTGTTATCATCAAAATATTAATTAATTAATTATTTAAAATTAATTAATTTGAGATAATATCCAAAAAGCCAACAAATGAGAGGTGAGATTCTTTGTTCACTCCCTGGAATAAGTTCTCTATGAAACGACTCTACATCTTCTTTATTGTAATAACCCAAATTTTCTTCCCTTACAATTAAAGGTCAGTTTTAGACTTACCGAGACTCCTAGGAATTTATTTTGAATTAATTTTGGTTTAAAAATACTTAGTTGAGCTTAAACCCGAGAGGGTTAAAGTTGGAATTAAGAAAAAAAGAGCTAAAAAGGTCCATTTTAGCCCTAGGGGTATTTTTGTAATTTTCCATGTGAGTTTGGACTTATTTATAATGACAAAATTGTTTTTCTGGTCAAATGATGAAGAAATCATTAGCCATCAGACAATTTGTATAGATTTTCGTGTTTTCTCTAAAACCGAATATGTTAGCTTGTAGCCGCCGAGACACCTGCAAGGACAACGTCAAAGTTAGTGTTGTCGAACTCCATGCTTCGTGCTACGCCGCCGTCAGCGAGTTGGGAGCGTGTGTGCAGTCGTCGTGTGTCGCTAGGAGGGAGACGCCTAGATCTTTGAAGCTGTGACCAACCAGAACGTGTCGTTCTCGACAATGCCGCCAATAACCACTTTCGTGTCAATTTATGCTTCGCGCCGTCGAGTTCCGAAACCTGCATCGACAATCTGAGCCTGTAGATTTGTTTTTGAACCTCATGCGTACACCGAGCCTTTTGTCAGGGCATTTCGAAGCAGCTTTGCCTCTCTTGTTGCGCCTCGTGTCTCCCAACATGTAGGAATCGTTGCCTGCGCGTGGGATTCACGCGTCAACAACTCCCCTTCACGCTCCGCTGTCGCCGCCCATTATTCTAGACACGTGTTGCTTTCGACCTTGGTTTGATTTTGATAGTCTTAGGTGTTAATTTTGACTCATTGACCCTGTTTTTGCCAGCTGAAGTTGGAAAAGCTTCTTGGACTTGCAGTTCGAGAATCTTAGTGACCTATTATTGAAAATCGGCCAAGGTAAGGAAAACATATCCTTAACTTGGGTTCATGTGGGTAATTATGCACATGTTTAGGGTGATTTTGGGAATTAATTGATGTCTTAAATTAAAATTCGCGAATAATACTTGTGTATTTGTATATTATTGTCATGTTGTGTTTGGATAATATTACCATGTCATGATTATATTGCTTACGAAAGCCAGCATTCAGTAATCCATCGGAGTGGCTTAGCCCTATTTAGGGTTGCTTCGGCATCATTAGTCATAGAAGACTCGAGTTGGCTTAGCCCTATTTAGGGTTGCCCCAACATCATTAATGATAGAAGACCTAGGTTGGCTTTGCTTATATAAGGTTGCTCCGACGTACTAAACATAAAAATCCGAGATGGCTTAGCCCTACTAGGGTTTCCCCGGCACTACGGCTCATTTAAACTCATCGTTTGACATCATGCATTTGTTCCCTTCTTATCATATTCATGCTTATATTGATCCTAGTTAATGATCTTTACTAGGTTTAACAAACTCACCCTTTTTCTCTATGGGCATCTATAGATACGTACAAGCTTTATCAGGATGGCTGGTCTAGAGCTGTAGAGAACATGAGTCTGTCTAGTTCTCGTTTACTTGCATCTCTTGTTTTCTCTTATTTCATGGGTTTTCTAGAAACACGTGTTTTAGAGTACCGTGTTTTGGCTGATTTGTGAAATATTCGTTGAATTATTTAATGAAGCATTTACTGTGCATGTTTTAGTTTTAAAGGTTGTTTAACTCATGCATCTAGGGTGAAGGATTAGATGAGACCCTTGTCAGGGTCGGGCCTTTACACTCATTATTTTTTAAGACATGAATTCCTTCTTGTGACGTTTTATTCCCAATCATTCTCTACGACAATTCCGAATGTGGGAAGCTTATTGACCTAGTGTTGTTTGGGTGGTCTCACCGATGTATATGAAAGGATGCTTTCATAAAGCTGGAGTTCACAACCCATGCGAGATTAAGATCACATAGTCATAGTAAAGTAATTGATGTGAATATATAACAAAATTACTAGACCAATCACAAAATTTCAGGTCCCGTCTTATGCAAAAACTATTTTTTGCATAGGCACCCACAATCACATTTCTCCACATGAACAATTAGGATCATGTCTTTTGCAACTATTGCAAAGTGGGTTGTACCAACAGTGTCACCAAGACTTAGGAGCACATGTCTTAGTTCATATACTATAGTCGTCTTAGGTTATTTACTTAGAACTAGATCCACTTGTATGTCTCATATACTTTTCCAAGTGTACATCTAAATAACCATGGGCATATCACCATTAATCTCATTAATGCAATAAAGTTGAACGATGTTTGTATATTAAATGTACAATTAATGAAAATAATAATATTTATTAATAATTGAAACGTAACAATAAATGTTTGTTCTTTAATTACAAAATACTAGGCCTTTAGGGCACAATCCCTAACAAAGCATGCAATAAACGCAGTGGAAACATATTTATAATTACTTAAATCATTTAGTTAATCTACATGCAACACCCTAGGTGATTGACTTGTTGTTGAAAAATATACTCACATTGAATTACACCTCTAAGTTAATCTAACAAGTCTTTATGATGAGTAGGATCCACTATTCTCCTAGACGATCTTGAATGATCTCCTTCTGTCTTCCAAGCTATGGCTTTTCTGCTACACTGAGTTATTTGTAGGATAATCTTGTCAAGGATCTGACTATGGAGGAGGAATAAGAAAAACTAAAATTTTGAGAGTGTTCTTTATTTGATATGAAATACTTTAAAGAGAGTGGGATGATAATATGACCTCTCAAGTCTTCTATTAATAGTAGAGAATGGACAATTCAAACTAAGAAACAGAATATTTTAAGATGTCTAATACTAAAAGATATTGAGAATAATATTTAATAATTAAAATAAAATATTTTCTCATTCTATTTTATTTTAAATGAGATTTTTGAAAATTCATCCCCTCCCCTGGGTGGACAAAATTTCCTTATTCTTTTATAGGGAGGGAATTTTCAAAAATTACAATATATTCTGTATATTGTTTTATTTATTTTCAATTGATGTTTATCTAATAAATTTAAATCTCATAATATATTCAATATAGTATTAACCTAAACAAATGTCCAATTAATATATACATACATTAATTTTGTCTTCAATAACTATCCAATAATTATTATTTCAATTAGTATGTCTTACCTATTAATTAATTTCCTTCTTAACAATTACTCAATAATTATTAATACATGCCCAACATATTAATTAATTTCTCCTTAACAATTATCCAATAATTATTAATATAATTAATATGTCCAACAAATTAATTAATCATCTCTTAATAAATATTTATTCAATAATTATTTATAATTACTTTATCAAATAAATTAATTATTTCTCATTAATATTTATCCAATAAATAAACTTAATATATTCAATATATTCATAACCAAATTTAATAAATTAAATTTTAGCCATGAGTTTAAACCCTTCAAACTCACTCTTTAATAAAACAATGTGTGGGCAAGTATGAGTTAGTGCGGGGACCGGTTGACCTATAGGTTGAAAGCTACAATGACTAGGGATCGAATCTCTATTCTTTAACAACAGACTTATTCCACTAAAGGTCTTGTGACGTTGCATTCACAACCACTTGCTACTGTAATCCTCAAAGTGAAAGGCATATTGATCCAACGCTGTTTGGCTAGTCTCACTCATGCACATCTAAGACCGCTTTTATAAAGTAGGAGTTCACAACCCACTCAGGATTAAAATCACATCGACACATGATCATCCTTGTTGAAATAATTGATGCATGTCAATAACAAAATTATTAGATTTATTACAAAACTTCTAGTCCCGTTTTATGCATAAATTTTTTTTTTTCATAGAATTCCTCACTTACATGTCTCTACATGAACACTAAGATCAGGTCGTTTGCAACCTTTACAAAGCGGATCGTACAAACAATGCCACCAAGACTTAGGCATCTGCCTTAGTTTATATATTGTAGACGTTTTAGGTTATTAACTTGAAACTAGATGCAGTTATATGTTCAACATACTCGTCTAAGTGTACATCTAAATGACCATGGATGTATCGCCATTAATCCAGAATGACATGTGTATATTAAATGTGTATTTAATAAAAATAATAACTATTATTAATAACTGAAATATTACATCAAATGTCTAACATTAAATGCTTGTTATTTAAATACAAACTACTAGGCCTTCAAGACACATCTTCTAACAATTTTCCTATAATTTAAGGATGGTTTATTTAATTTTTTTTAAGGATGATACGGATAAGAGAGAAGTTGGGGCAAGGAATAAGGTAAGATTTACAGCATGCTTGTTTATAATAGAAAAAACTTCCTTCAATCCTCACATCTAACCTCTACAGGGTTGTTTGAATGCATATGTTGTTGGCGATTACTGAAGTGCAGTTCTATTAGTTGTGGCAACAAGAGCAATAGCTTAATAGCTAATGCAGTATATACTCGATGACTAAGATGTTATGGATTCGAATCTCTCACCCTAGTTACTGCATAATATCGTATTTTAAAAATATATCTTGTAATTTTAAATTGAATGTAGTTTAATAATTTTTATTTGTCTTTTTTATCTCCTTAATATCATTAAATTTCAATAAATTAATTGAAAATTGTTTTCATTCATATGATATCATATTTCAAAAATATGTTTTTGCTGCGTAAAATAAACGTAGTTTTATTTTTAAGAAATTGTTATAAAATTGTTATTTATCTTTCTTCATTTACTTAATAACATTATTTTATAATCAATTTTTTTTTATAATTTCTATTTGTCATTTTTTTTTATGTATCTTATATTATTGTTTTAGTTAATTAATTGAAAAAAGTTAGAGTTAAAATTATTACTTTCTTCATTTAAAATAACATATATATTTGTATGTTAAATTATGTTAATAAATTTGAAATCTTGATTATTTATATTATATAAAGCTATTATTTCCATTAATTTGAAAGTTTTCATCTCATTCTTTGAAATATAAAATAAAATTGATATCTTAAACTTTTTTTTTGATAAAAAAGAAAATATATAAAATATAAAAATTCGAAAATTTGAAAGAAAAAAAGGGTAATATTAGCAAATAAATTATGTGAACATTGTTGATGCCGAAAAATGGTCAATTGGAATCAACGGTAGAGATTTATTTATCGAGGACGAATTTGCCTGCAAAACAACGAAAGTTAGCTAGGCATATCGGGGTGGTGTAAGCCACATAGCCTCTGATGCTTAAGTCAGTAATGTATTTTAAGAGAGTTTAGAAAGAGCTTGAGAGCTTAGGATTAGCTTACAAGGATTATGAGCTTGTTTCAGCTTAACCCAGCTTAGATTCAAATGGAGGATGACTTGACATTTTATAGTAGTCAGACTAGTAACCGTTGTAGCTCACTTAATGACGGCTTAATGGTCAACCGTTTGTAACGTCAGCCATTCAGCCGGGAATGAATACCCGCGTAAACCCTGATCGTTACACTTCGAGAGATGTCACGGTCTTGTCTGGGGGGTTACTTGGACTCGGTCAACCTTTGCAGGTCCTCACCTCCACGACCGACCCCTTAAAGGTGTGGGCCTTCTAACTGTAACTCTAGGACATTACCCCTTAAGGGTGCAACGACCTAGAATGTTATTTGGACTCGGTCGATTCTTAGAGAAGCCTTGACCTCCACGACTTTCCCCATTTTAGAGGGGTGTTCACCTTAAATCGTTCCCCCATGGATCGACTTTGGACTCGGTCAATCATGACCTCCATGGCTTGCCCCTCTAAGACGGGTGTTAACCTTCGGTGTAACTTCTGGCCATTAACAGCGAATCCAGTTCTCACTTGGACTCGGCCGACTCTTAGAGAGCCCTGACCTCTATGACTTTCTCTCCTTAGGGGATGTTCACCTTCGACCGTCCCCTCAAGGATCAGTTTTGGACTCACTCACTAATGACCTTCACGACTTACCACCTTAAGAGGAGTGTTCACCTTCGGCGTAACTTCTGGCCATTATTAGCGGATTTAGTTGTCACTTGGATTCGATCAACTCCCAGGGTAGTCCTAACCTCCACCTAGGGGTGTTCGTCTTCTTTGGCCGACCTCAAAAGGGTCGAGGCTGCAAGGGCTGACCTCTACAGGGTCGAGGCCTTTCTTGGTCGACCCTTAGAGGGGCTAGACTTACTTGGCCGACCCTCGGGTGGTTCTACCTATTTTGACCAACCCCCGGGAGGGGTCGAGGTAGTTTTGTCGAACCCTAGAGGGTCAAGACCTTCTTTGACCAACCTTTAGGGGTCGGGATCGAATTATCCGAGCCCGTGGGGTTGTGGTTTTTCTTGACCGACCCCTGGGGGTCGACATGGGCTTGGCCGACGCCCTAAGGATTGTGGCCACCTATTGGCCGACCCCCGAGGGGTCGGAATGGACTTGGGAGACCCTCGGAAGGTCGGCATGGGCTTGACCGACCCTCTAGGGGTTGTGACCTCTCTTCGCCGACCCTTTAGGGGTTGTGGCCTCTCTTGGCCGACCCCCTCGAAGGTTGAAATGGACTTGGCCGACCCTATGAAGGTTGTGGCCTCTCTTGGCCGACCCCCGAGGGTTTTGAATGGACCTGGTGGAATGGGCTTTGCTGACCTCTTAGGGGTTAAGGCCTCACTTGGCCGACCTTCGGGGGGTTGGAATGGACTTGGTCCACCCCCGGATGGTCGGCATGGGCTTGGCCGACCCTCTAAGGGTTGTAGCCTCCCTTGGCCGACCCTCGGGTCTTCCGGCACCCTTTGGCCGACTCACGGGGATTCTCGACATCCTTTGACCGACCTCTAGGGGGTTCTGGCCTTGCCCGAGTATTCTAAGATATTTTAGCCTATAATATTACCTCCACTCTTCATTTTCAGAATTACTTTATAGCTAGAATTTGAAGAGTAGTTTGTTGTTATAAAGGTTCTCTTTTTTAGCATTTTTATTCATTTTTCAAATTTTTGGCCATGTATGTTCTCCTTTTAGAATTTCACTTCTTTTGGGCATTTTTTCGAAAATGCGAGGAAGTAGGCTCTCTTTTTAGAGTGTCATCCTTTTAGGCATTCTTTTTAGAAATTTGGCCAAGTAGGCTCCCTTGCAGAGACTCGCCACCTTTTGGCTCTTTTTGGCCAAGTAGACTTCATTTTCAAAGACCACTACCCTTTGGCTTTTTTCAGCCAAGTAGGTTCCCTTTTCAGAGACTCACTATCATTTGACTCTTTTTAATCAGGTAGGCTCCCTTTTTAGAGACTCACCACCCTTTGACTTTTTTCGACCAAGTAGGCACTTTTTTTAGAGACTTGGCATCCCTTAGCACATTTTTTAAAATTTCTGCCAAGTAGGCTCTCTTTTCAAAGACTTACTACATTTAGGCACATTTTTAAAATTTAGGCTAGGTGGGCCCTCTTAGTAGAGACTCGCCCTCTTTAGGATCTTTCTTTAAACTTTAGGCTAATTAGACTCTCTTTGTAGACTCGTCTCATTTTTAGCGCTTTCTTGACTTAAAGGTTCTTTAGGCCCTTCATGTAGAGACTCACCCTTTTAAGCACTTTTTCAAATTTTTAGGCTACTTAAGCTCCCTTTGCTGGGACTTGCCCATTTTTAAGCGCTTTTTCAAACTTTTGCTTCTTCGCAGGCACATTCTTTGAAATTTTCTCATGGATCCCTCTTTTGACTATGAGGATGAAGTACGTCTCACCTCAGCCTCCTCTTCTCAAAAGACGACTCGGCGTAAGGCCTTGGTAGTCGAGTCTGGGTCTGACGTAGGTGGCTCTTAATACTTGGACCGTGTTCTTTAGAGTCCACAGCCTGCATGGTACACTAACTTTGAATGCTTCTTTAGTGGTCGAGATCTCATTTCCTTAATTTAAGGACTCCTACCAATGGTATGGTGGACCTTACTTTGGAGGACTACTCGTTTCCTTGTAGTTTTTGGATAACAGGCCTTTATGCACCTTGCTTCAACTTCTCGACTTCTTCTAGAGGACTTGCCACATACGCGCTCCTCTTGGTCTTCTAGCATCGATCAATTCAAGTGAGACTTGGCCCAAGCTCGCAAGGCTCAACGTGTTCTTGAGGTCGCCTTGGCTGACTTTCAGACTTCTGCTAAGGTGGTCCAGAGTCTTGTTGCTTGTACTCACAAGGAAGGCTCATCTACCATCGTTTGGCTTTTTGTTGAGAGTTTGACTTATGCTAAAGTGAAGCTATAGGATGCCCCATACTTAGTCAATTTAGTGAAAGACTCTCCTGCCTTTGTAACATTGAAGAACAACTTTGGCGCGACTACTATCGGTTGGACGCTAGACCAAATTAAAGAATAGGTTAGTCATGGTACCCTCTCGTCTCTCTCCAAGTCTTTTTGCGCATGCTAACCCTTCTTTGTAGGCCTTTGAGTCTAGACTTTCTAGTGATCCAATGCAGGTTGCTTATGATTCCCGCATCTTTCAAGGTGTGTCTAAGCATTTCATCCTAGTTCAGGCTTCTCTAGCTAAGACTAAATCTGTCCAAGTCGGACTCAGTAAGCCTAGTTTCAGCAAGCGCAACACACTTGATGACTTTGTTGCTTTTTGATATACTCCTTTTTCATTTTCTAAAGTAGAACATTTTTCTTCAAGTGTTGTATGCTCATGTTAGAGCTTTTTATCACTTGAAATTTTGCAATTGAATGTCGATCAATTATCTACTCTTGATTACCCTCAATTTAAGATTTAAATTATTATTAATCAATAGACTTATATCTTAAATTTAGAGAGTTTTTCATAGAATGATAAGACAATCTTTATTGTTAATACTCGTTGAAAAATTTGATTATATTTTATTAAAAACATATTTCTCAAATGTACATGGTCCAAGGATGGAGAATCTTATTTTAGTCCATGCCTTCAAGGTAGTGGGTACCTGGGCAGGCGGCTTTAGCGACCTCGTAAGGTCTTCTCCAATGCGGCCCAAGGACTCCATTGTTGAGCTCTTATTATCTTTATATGCATTGCACATCTTCTTTGTTCTAGGAGATCCAAGCTCATCCACAATAGTCATTCATATTGTTATGTGTCAAAAGACTTGATAAGCGAGGATGAGAGGTTCATCTCTACTAGGGTTACTGCTTCCGCCCCAAATGCTAAAGAGTAGGGGGTCTTGATATTCTAGGTGTGGTGCGGTGCACCCACAGTGCTTGTGAGAGCTCTTTCGACCATGATCCTTCCAAGATTTCGAGCTTGGTCTTGAGGTTCTTCTTGAGCAAGAAGTGTTGGAGTGACATTCGGGGTATAGTACTTCTCGCATGAACTTTTTCTTAGTTATCTTATCTGGGAGGGGTGTGAAAGATACTCTTGAGGATTGACTTCTCCCAGGTACTCTTTTTCTGATAGCTTCACATGGACCAACTTCTCGTCTATAACTTTTATTCCTAATTTGGTTTGTGGTCTCGGTTGAGGTTGAGTCAGTGGACCATAACTGTTGTGTCTACCCCCTACATGTCGCCAACTGTCCAGTTGAGTCAATGGACCATAACTGTCGGGTCTACCCCCTGCATGTCATTAGTTGTCCATGTAAAGATGTCTACATTCTTTCTCAAGAATGTTATGAGACTCTCTCTTTGCTCTTGGTCTAGGCTGGTATCGACGCTAACCACTTGGGCTTCGCTCAGCAAGGGCATCTTTCTATAATTTCTTTCCTGTCTCGTTCAGCTTCTCTAAGAGGATTTTTAGAGCATATTTCCAAGGATTGACTTTTCCTCAGGCGCTATCTTTCGGACAACCTTTCCTACGTCAATTCTCCGTCCATAGCTCTTGTTAGACCTGCCTCCTATAGGTTCCCATTCGATGGTTCAGATCTTTTGAGGTGGTGGTGAATCTTTGCCTCTCTTCTTTTTATTAGGATACTCGGGCATTGTGTCACCTTCTTTCACGTACTCTTTTAGGTATCTCCTTCGTGGTCTCTACCGACCCCTTTAGGTCGTGGTAGTCTTAGGTTGTATGACCGTGATCTTTGTGGAATAGGCAATATTGCCCTTATTTCGCTTGTCGACTCCTTCCTTGATTTTTCCAGGCCATGTCAGCCACTCTTTGTCTTGGATAGCCATCAAGATCTGCTCGTCTAGTACTACAGTAGGAGTGTACTTTTCGAATCGACAGTTAAGTACCCTCTTTTGGTCATACTTCTTCTTCCGCTTGCATGATTCCTTGTAGTTGGATTCTCATTGGGTAGTCGCCTTTTCGCGTTCTAGAACTAAACGTCTCCCTTCAGTGTTCCCTTGGGAACTCACCACCTCTTCGGCACTCATGTATTTTTGTGCTCGAGTGAGCATCTCCACATATTTAAGTGGTGCTTTCTTTCCTAAGGACCATAGGAACTTTTTGTCTTTAAGTCCTGCCTTGACTATTGTTATAGTTGTATCGTCGGTGTATCTTTCAACTTGCAGCGCTTTGTTGTTGAAGTGTCTCATGTACTCTCGTAGGTTCTCATGGCTCATTTGTCTCACAGCCTGTAAATGTGTGACCGACTTCTTTTAATCTCGCTTGCCTAAAAATTGGGTGACAAAAACTCGGGCCAGCTACCTGAACAACGCAATGGACTTCCATTTTAGCTGTCTGAACCATCTCCGGGCTGGTCTTGTAAGTGTGAATAAGAATGCTCAGCACTTTTTTGCGTCTCGAACTCCATGAAGTTCTATCCATGCCTGATAAGAATCTAAGTGCTCCATAGGATCCTTGGACCCGTCGTTTGCCTTCATGGTTGAAAGCTTGAATTTTCCGGGACTGGCTCCTCCATGATTTCGTGAATGAAAGGAGGGGCGACCTGGTCGACTAGGTTGTCTAGGTCAAGTTTGTCTTGGTCATGTGCCTTCTTCTTATCCCCCAACTGATCATGAAGGAGGCGAAGTTGTGCGAACCAAGGTTGGTCCACGACTCCACCAGGCGCTGCTTCCTTCCGGCGCTTGTTCATCGCTGCTCTTTTGTCCGCTTCTATGTCTGATCCCGTTACACTGACACTTAGGACTTATGAATGCTGAGATAGGTTTTTTGTAGGTTGCTCCGCAGTTGGCTGTTTCTAACTACATGTGATATGGATCGACTTTCTCCACTTCGAGAGGCTACTTGGTGCATTGAGTGCTCCCTTCTTCGATCATTACCCCCAGTAGAAAATGATCGACCGGTTTTAGGTGTCGGGAGGGAACCTCTCTCGGAGCCTCTGTGTATGGGGCTTTCCCTCTCGTAAGGTTCCACACCTAGGGTGTAGATCTTTCTGTCGCGACTTGCTTCCTGACTGGTGGACATACTACCAACTCATGTGGTGCTTGTTGGTTCTCGTTAATGGCAGCCTGGGTTGGAGGGGTTGTTCGAGTAACTCCATCAACCAACCTAGGTTCTCTGCCATTTTTTGCACTTGTTCTTTCAAGGCTGTGAACCTCGGATCAACTTGCTCCACTCCTTGTATAGGCTCCTCACCCTAAGGTTTCAAATTGTTCTCGACTAGATCTTGCTCCCGTCTTCTGGCAGCAACTCTTCTCGGAGTATACTCGTCGTCTAACTCTCCATCGACGACATGATTTGACTTAGGTTGTTCGCCATCTTGAAAGAAAAGCCAAAGAGTCTTGCTTTTCGGGTAGACCACGAAATCATCCTCACAGACGGCGCCAATTGTTGATGCTAAAAAATGGTCAACAGGAATCAACAGCAGAGATTTATTTATCGAGAACGAATTTTCCTGCTAAACAATGAAATTAGGCACATCGGTGTGGTGTGAGTCATAGGGCCTCAAATGCCTAAGTCAGTAATGTATTTTAGAAGAGTTTAGAGAGTGCTTGAGAGCTTAGGATTAGCTTACAAGGATTATGAATGTGTTTCGGCTTAACCCAGCTTAGATTCAAATGGAGGATGTCTTGACATTTTATAGCAGTCGGACTCGTAATCGCTGCAGCTCACTTAATGACAGCTTAATGGTCAGCCGCTTGAAATGTCAGCCATTAAGCAGAGAATGAATACCGGCGTAACCTCTGACCGTTACAGTTGAAAGGTGTAACGGTCTTGTCTGGAGGTTACTTGGACTCGACCAACCTTTGCAAGTTCTCACCTCAACGGCCGACCCCTTGAGGGTGTGGGCCTTCTAAGTTTACTTCTAGGACGTTACCCCTTAAAGGTGCAACGATCTAGGATGTTACTTGGACTCAATCAACTCTTAGAGAAGCACTGACCTCCACGGCTTTTCCCTCTTTTAGGAGATTTTCATCTTCGACCGTTCCCCTAGGGATCGACTTTGGACTCGGTCAATCATAACCTTCATGACTTGCCCCCTTAGGGGGGTGTTCACCTTTGGTGTAACTCCTAGCGCTTATCAGCAAATCCAGTTGTAACTTGGACTCAACCATCTCTTATGGGAGCCTTGACCTCTACGACTTTCCCCCTTAGAGGATGTGGCCTTCAGCCGTCCCGTCAGGAATTAGTTTTGGACTCGGTCACTAATGACCTCCACGGCTTGCCCACTTAAGGGGGGTGTTCACCTTCGGCATAACTCCTTATCGTTATTAGCAAATCTAGTCTTTATTTGGACTCTATCTACTCCCAAGGGAGTCCTAACCCCCACAGCTTTCTCCCTAATGAGTTTTTGACTTCTTTGGCCGACCTCGAGAGGGACGAGGCTGCAAGGGCTGACCCCTAAGGGGTCGAGGCCTTCCTTGGCCGACCTCTAGATGGGTCGGACTTACTTGGCTAACCCTCGGGGGGTCCTGACCTATTTTGGACGACCTTAGGGGGTTCAAGGCCTTCCTTAGCCAACCCCCGGGGGGAGGGGGGTAAAAACCTTCCTTAGCTGACCCTCTTGTGGTTATGTTGCGTGAATATATATACACACACACACAGATATATATATATATATATATACACACACATATTTTTTTTATTTTGGCAGAGACGCTAGAAAAAGAGACGAGACGGCAGAAACCAAAAAAATAAAATAAAAGAGAGAGAGTTGGAGTACACACCAACAATATTTTTCCATTAGCTACAACAAGGATTAAAATTAGATTATGCGTGGTTAAGTTCTTATTTCTAGGTCAAGAGTAATTTTAATTCAATTGTAGTTTTGTTAGACTTTCAACAAAATCGAATATTTGTTTTGATTTCAAAGGTTATCATTGTTTCTTGTTTTTATTTGTAGTTTATTTTGTTAAATTAAATTGACATGTTAGTTTATTATCAATTGATCTATGATATACATTATTTTTTTAATACTTCGTTATTTAGAATGATTATAAATTCTGCAAAGGGTTGGCTCATGTGTGTGATTATGACTATTTTAAATTACATAGCTTGCATGATAGACTCTATAAAAACAATAAACAAAATTAATTAATTTGTAATTGTCTCAGTTAATTTATTTTGGTTTAATCGCTCTCTTATTATTTGGTTAATATGGAACATTATCGTGCTCAATTGATGGAATAATAAGGTTTTGCTTTGGGTTAGAGTCAATATAATAGAAGAACAATTAGTTAGTGTGGCTTTTCCAAATAGTAGACTAATTCTTGAATAAGAGAAAAATAAATTAATTGTGTTGGCTGATAATCAATATTACACTTGGATTAAACTAAATCATTGAATTAGAAATTTTCGTAAATTGTTTGTTTTACCTATTTTTATTTTTTTTGTTATAATATCTTCTGTTTTCAAACATTGAGAAATTAATTCATAGTTCCTTTGAGATTCGATCTGATTCCACTATTTCTACAAGTTATAGTTAGAATAGTCTCTAATTTATTTTGGCGGGCTTTGACAATCTAACCAAATTTGGCGTCATTGTCGGAGAGCTATTTTAGTTTCTCGTACTTTATTTGTTTTTATTTTTTTTTTATTTTTTTTAAATTAAAAAATATGACAGAAAATTTTCAACAATATAGGTCCAAAGATCATGGAGTTGTTCCTCATGATGATGATATAAGAGAGATCTTAAAAGTCAAATTCCTAGTTTAACTACTTTGGTTTGTTAAATAGTTGTAAGCAGAATGCAAAAAAAGAATCACACAGAACAACACCATTGGAAGATTTCCTAATCAGTACCAAGTGAACTATGACCCATATTATGATCATTACAATGTGGTTAGAGGGATCACTCAAATGTTAGTTATGAAAATAACAACAAAGCCAATATTTTGAAGACTTCACTAGATCATTTCAAGCTCCAATAGAAACTCATACTTCAAACTCAGTTATGTCCTTATAAGATATGTTTATGACTTTAGCTAACAATACTATTCAAATGCAATAGAATAATCTTCAGTTTCAATAAGATACGCTTCATTTTCAACCAGAAACTGGAGCTAGCATGGAGAGTTTAGACCACCAAATTACTGAGGTAGAAAATTATGTGGTAATATTTATTAACAATGAAGATGCGTTGAAAATTTTTGAGTCATATCAATATTTGATATGTGAGAAAGATGAAAAAGAGCATATAAACGAAGAGAAAATTTATGTGGTAAATTATAAGTCTAAAAAGTCCAATCTTATTTTATTTTCTGAAAATTCTCTTAAAGTTAATCTTGCATTTTCTTATTCTCATGAACCTATTGATTTTTTTTTTTCTTTTGATTTCAATAATTCATATAACAAAAATATGTATATGTTTGGTGCCCTTGAGATGCAAAAAGCATAATAAACGTAGTAGGTTATATCGATTCAAGAAATAAGGAATCATAAAATTTGAAGAATTGTATTACCATGATTAATGTTTAAGTCGTCGAGCATAATGACGTTAAATAATTGCGCTTTTGGAAGGCAATTCAAAATTTTTTTTCTCACTTCTTATTTTCTTTAATTTAGTTTAATTTAATTTTGTTGTTTTTTATTGATTTTTTTTTTTTAAAAAATTGCAGCTCATTATTTTCAATAAAGCAACACCACTGACTCTCTCAACACCAAAAACTATCGAGTTCAAGTCGTTCACAAATCCAGAGAGTTCACTTTCCTTATCTTTGTATTATTTTTGTGAACATGGTACTTTTTATGATATACATTGAGGACAATGCATAGTTTAGGTGCAGGGGAGGTTTGCTTTGAATTTAGCATATTTTAATTCATACATGTTGACTTTTCTTTTGAAACCTTAAGTCTTTGTTGATATCCTTGAATGTCTTGTAAGTTAAGAATGCATTTTAGTTTGAATTTTAAAACATGATAGAGATGAGCATGATTATTATTTTCTTTAAAATTAGAAGATAGTGTCTCATTGATTTATTGATTAAAAATGTGCAAGACTTAATGTCAATTACCCATTTCAATGAGATTTTTTAGCCTGTGAGCAGTTCATTATATTTTGCTCAATTTATTTCTTGTTGAGTGATCAAGTTTAGTATGCTAATTCTCAAACTTGCTTGTGAATGCATTTTGAGACCAATATTTTTGTATTGATGCTTTAAAATGATAAGGGCGATTACGAATAACCAATTTTTGACCTCTTAAAGCCAGCTTTGAAATTTTCACATTAGTTAACCACTTTGAGCCAAATCTCCATCTTTTTCTTGATTATAGCACACCATATTTAGCCTTAGACCATCTCATTTGATGGTCTAAATAGTTGCACTTTTGTCAAGATAAGAGGAAAAATGTTGCATGGTAGTTGTGGTTGAAAAAATGGTAGAAAATGAAGAAACAAAATCTAAAAAAAAACAACAATTTATTCTCAAGAAAAATAAAGAAAAAATTATTACATATTTTGGAGAAAAGATGGCCAAAGCTAATTTCATTATTATTTCTCCAAGATTGTTAGAGCAAGAAGAAACTGCGGGAATAAAATTCTGGTTTCAATACTGTGTTTTGTGATTATTATTTGACATTTATATCATGCACGATTAATTATTGGTCTTGAACATAAAGCACCTATTTTTTCCTCTTAACCTACCTTTACCTAAGTCACAATACAACCTTTATCCTTTGATTTTTATATTCAATTCATGAAGAGATTTGATTCACTTGCAAGCGTATGGTAATAACATGTTAAAAACACCTAAAATATTTTGTGGGTATTAAGTGAAATCTTGGGAGGGTTTTGAGCCCTGTTGCATTTGATTTTGATGAATTAATGAGATGCTCGGGCTTTTATATAAAATGTGCCCTAAAATGCTCATTCTCTTTGATTGTAATTAGAATTTCATTATTGACTTAATTGAAATCTTGAGAACATACATAGATTCGGTGGGGGAGAATTTGATAAATCTAAATTAATTAAATTTGTTGTGCTTAATTCCTTATATTTGAGTTCAATACAGAGCATAGAAGTGAAATTTATGATTAATTTTGAATTATGCAGTAAATTGTTAAATATTGATGAAATATGTCTAAAAATCAAGTTTTAGTTTCAATTAAAAAATAATAATAATAAATATATGAGATTTGGGCTCAATTGAGCGGAAGATAAGTTTATAGTGTAAATGGGATATAATCCCTTATGCATATATATGTTCTTTTGGCAGAGACGATGCAAAAACAGAGCAGACTGCAGAAACCAAAAATAAGAAGGGAGAGAGAGAGAGTTGGAGTATGTTGTAACATAAAATATGGTCCGGAAGTCTCGGAAGAGACCGGAACCTAAACAAAGGACAAAAGGACCAAGGGGGGTCGGCCAACACCATTGCCGACCCCCTGGGGTTCGGCCAACATTATTGCCGACCCCTAGGGGGTCGGCCTCGCCCTTGCCGACCCCCCGTGGGTCG
>JBBMEG010048289.1:0-17396 GCA_037832605.1 Cyclanthera cordifolia
ATCTTTGCAATTAAGATCAATTTGGGATAAAAATGTAATAATTATTTCCTACTTGAATATCCATGTTAAATTCCCAACTTTAAATTAACAGTAGTTTTATTTATTTATTTATTTATTTTAATTTTTAAATAATACAGAACACGAGGGTGAATTTGTTTGTACTGGATGGTGAATTTAATTCTGACCATCATGAATATGAAAAGAGTATATATAAAATATGCAGACATTTAATAGCATTTAGTTTGAAAATCAGAGATGGATATTAATTTTGAAATTTATATCCTTCAAACATATAACTATTTGAATTTTTAGTTAGTTTTTTAAATTAAATGAAGTATTGATACAATGTCAAATTTTATATTTTATTGTATTCATGTCAAATTTTATATATCATTCTATGTTTTGGAAATTAAAAACAAATAATTTTAAAAATTTTAATTTTAATTTTAGAATCAAACTTAGAATTCAAATGATTTCTATGGGATATTTAGATATAGTTTTAAAACTAGTATTTACGGACTACTACAAAAATTACATTCAAACAAATTTATGTAATACTCAAAATAAATATTTGTTTCTAACTTTTTATTTCTAAACACTCAAAATAACTTTTCGTTTTAAAATTCACTCATTTTTTGGATCATATATATATATATATATGCATAATACTATAAATTTTGTTATATTTATATGTATCCATAAATCGAAAAGGCTTGAGTTTCATTATCTAATGTACTATAGTTGGCTTTTTGGCTATTATCTCAAATTAATTAATATTTTGATGATAACAAACTCGAATTTTGTTTACTGATATTTTTGGAGTTTTGGAGATTTAATATGTAGAGAATGAAGAGACGATTCCAACGCATTTTGAATTGTTCAAATCCAAGCTAAAATGAGGAAATATGGACATTTGAAATTTTGGAAGGAAAATTCGCCGAATGGAAAGACGAGTTTTTTCATCTATTATTATTTACTTTCCCACCAAATCTCTTTCATCTCATCTCTACCCAATCTTATCCATCAATTACATTTACCTAAATCTAAAGGCCACAATTTATCACATCTATATCAAATCTCACCCGTTGATCATTTTGCCCTAAATTCAACGGTCGCCTTTTATTTCTCTCCTATAAATCATTTGTTTCAATTTTTGAATTAAGAGACAGCAACATATTGATTCTAAACCGCCCCTAAAACTTTGATTACTTCACATATCCTTTAATTGGTGTATTACAAATTTGTGAAGAAGCTGTCAATGCTAAACTTGTGTATCTTGCGTTCAAGAGGTATTTTGTAAAGTTTGTTCCCATTATTTGTTTTGGGATTTGTATTAAGGTGTGTGGGCACACCTGGTGAGAAAACTAAATTGGTTTAATCCTGAACCAGTAAAAGATTTAGGTTTCTCTTTCGCCTGAAAAAAAAAAAGTAGTAGTGGTTTAATCACCCGTGAAAAGGATTTATGTTTCTCTTTGGCCTAGGAAAAAAAGGAGGGTCGTGGAGGTTTGGTTCTCACCTGTAGAAGGATCACCAATAGAATCCCAAGAAGGAGTCTTGGGGGTGGAGTAGGGTTTTTATGAACCACTTTAAAAATTTTGGTGTCTCTCTTTCTCTTAACTTTTATTAGTTTAGATCATAAAATTATTTTTAAGGAACTAAAAAGTTAGCAAACACTATTCACCTCCTCTAGTGTTGCCTTTCGATCCTACCCTGTTTAACTAAAAAATTCATATGAACTTTGCAATTAATATATTTTATTTAATTTAGTACATAAAACAATAAATGTGTTTAAATTAGTGTTGATGATAAATTAAAAATTATAGGAATGAAATTAGATTCAATAATCTTTAACCATTTTAATGCAAGCTTGTATAAAAAATTTATCTAGAAATATGTTTTTTTATATATATCTAAAAGTTTATATTATGGCTAATATATATATATATTATAAATTTTGGGACTAAAAATTGACCGACTCAAAGTTATTGATAAAATAGAACAAATTTGAAAGTCTACAAAATTATCATCGAATATTTAAAAGTTTAGACTTCAAAATAAGGTAAACTCAAAATATATAAACTAAAATGGTATTTTAAACAAAGTTTTAGCATATAATTTGATTATATTTCAACTATCTATACTTTTTCATGTCTTCTTATACAATTCCTACAACATTTCTATTTTAACTTTAAATTGACAAACATTTTATTCATGTCACACTTACGTTTTATTTTATTTTACGATAATTTTCTAGCTTCAACTTTGAATTGACAAAGATTTTATTTAAAACAAAACAGTAATCAAAATCGGTTTTTAAACTTTAGATTTATAATAGACATCAATTTATATGAACTAAAACACTTGAAAATATAATATAGAAGAAAATAGGATCAAAATAACAATTTTAACCAACAATAATCAAATATCTATAAAAATCGGACAAATAGATAATGGTTATTTAATAGAGCAATATTATATAATCGAATAGATTTGCAAATTAGAAAATTTTAACATTATTTAAATAAATAAATAATTTTAAAAAAATCTTCAAAAAAAAAAAAGAAAATGAATGATTATATCAAGACAAACTATTAGTATAACCCCTCTATAAAAGTCTACATCAAAACAATATTTTGCCTGCAACTATTCTATAGAAATCTACGTCGAAACAAACTTTTGCTTGCAACTACTTCTAAAAAATTTACATCGAAATAAGTTTATAACTCCAACTAATCTACGAAAATCTACCTCCAAACAAGTTTTTTACTACAAAAAAAAAAAATATATATATATATTAGGTAGACATGATCTAAATATTAATTCCACACGTGACACATTATAAGCCATAATTTAACAACATAAAAAAAAAATGTGGTTGATATTGTCAAAAAAAAAAAAAAAAAAAAAAAAAATTAAAATTTGTCATCACGCTTAGGTGTATATGAGTTGGACTCGGAGGTTTCAATTTTAAAGAAGTTACACACCAACTTGAACATAAAGAGGACAAAGACCTTAAATTAAAAAAAAAAAAAAAAAAAAAGTGAGAACAAGAAAGTATATAAAAGAGCTGTATAAAATAATTCCATAATAATTCTTTTCAGTAAAAAAAGTTCATTTATATTGATGGAGATATTGAATGTTGTTATTATGTGATTTAATCAAATATCTTTGGAAATACCTTTCACCATGTTAGTCTTGTTTTAGAATAGAATCATTTCGTATTTCTATCACCATCTTTGAGTCAACAGTCTCTAGATCTTTGCTTCTAGTAACTCCTCCTCTTTAATAAGCTTATCAAGCTCAATTTCCAACGCTCTCACAGATAATGTATAACAAAATATCCACTAGCCAATAGCTTTCAGAGCGCACCATCTTTCCTCTATCACACCTCTTTAGGACCCATTCAGCCGCTTTGGATTCCAACAAACTAGATCACCCAAATAGCACTGAAGGGCCAACCCCCAACCTTTAGCTAAGAGAACCAACACTTCTTGACAATATTTGAGCACTCTTCAAACTTTGTCAACACATTCTCAAATCTAATATGTCTTTTCTTAGCAATCCCACTCTTCCCCTCCATAGAGGTCTAGATGAGAAAGACTAATATAAGCCTATAGTCAAAGAAGTGATAGTTAAGATGTTCAAGAGATAAATAATTAACTTTAGATAACAAAATAGAGGAAGCGATGTACTTGTCCAGGCAACATTGAGAAGCAGTCTTAGAATCCTTCCTCTTCACCCAAGTGAACTGGTCTCCTTTATAACCGATATCCACTAGCGAGCACTCTCAATCATATCACAAATCTCATCCATACTTTGCTTATTTCTGGAAGAGTCAAATTTCTACTCATCGTAACTTAAAATCTCATTAAAATCACCTCCCACTAACTACGGGAAGTCCAGATGCTCAGTTAACCTCCAAAGCAATTTCCAAGAATCTTTCCTTTTTGCAACTGGGTTAATAAAGAACCCTATGAATCTCCAATTAAACTTCTTCTCTTTTATAATAACATCAATGCGCCCTTGAGAAAAACATCTAGCACTAGCATCAGTCTCTTTATTCCACAATAGCATTAACCAACCAATAAGACCTAAACTTGGAACACAAAACAACTGTCAAACGAGATGTGCATCTTAACTTGACCAATAAACTTCTTGTCACCATTTCTCTCAGATAAAAATACACTTTTAGGCTTAACTTTTCGCACTTCGTAACGAAGCGCTCTTAACGCCCGAGAATTTCTTAATCCTCGGACATTCCAACATAGGGCTGTCCGGCGTAGCTACTCTAAAGCTGATGTCGACATCTTACTGATCAAATTAATGCAATGTTTTTTTTTACTAATATTTCCTTCAGTTCTTGCCTCAATATCTTCCTTCTCATGTTTGTTCACAACCAACTAGATACCCAGGTCCACATTCTTACTTCTAACATCTCTGATACAAATCCAACCAATGATTTATTGTATTCTCATGAAGGAGCAAGTACAAGAAGCAAAAACAAGAAGATTTTGGAGATTTTTAATTACAATTCATAATTTTAAATAATAGTTTTTCTAGATTTCTTATTTTTGGTACTTTATAAGTTTAAATTTTGTCAAACATGCCCATAATTGCTAAAGATCGTTTAGATGATTTTGTTATGTGTATTTAAAGCCAATCTACCCTTTTATCTAGCATTTAAGCCAGTACAATTGACTTTAGCTTCCTAGGTATTATTTTCCACAAAATGCATTTAAGAAAATTTGTAAACCTTTTGTATTCCAAGCCATGCACGTAATTTTGGCCTTAAAAAGGGTTTCCAATACCTCATTTTGGACATAATATTGATATTAAAAAAAAACTTGAGTTTTCTTGACCCCATTTGGTGGTTTTTTTTTTTTTCAAATCTTGCTTTAGATTTGAAGGTAAAATCAATTCATTAGATTAGTCTTGATCAAACTAATTATGAAGTGAGTTGCCTTAGGATCTAAGACTGACAATTATAGGTTCTAAGTGAGATCTAAAAGTTTTCTCCATTCTAACTTAACTCTTGGTTGAAATCAAGTGTTGAAGTTTTTTCATATTTGTGAGTTTTTATAAGGATTCTAGAAGGACTTAAAACCAAGCAACGGTGAAGCTTATCAATCTCTAACAACATTCTTCCAATTTTTTCCATTAATTTTGTCTCCAGCAAACTCCCTCAGATTGATCTCCCTTCGTTCTCCACCACAGTCTACTTCCCTGCTTATAGTTCCTTTTTAAGAATGAAGCTGCTCTCAGTTTGACTATCCTTACTTGCCACCCTAGACTTTAAGAAATTAACGCCAACACCCTATCTCAGCAAATCGCCCTTACAAAACCAGAAAATCAAGCACGTGCTTTACAAGCCTTCAACAACCTCCACACTGTCCCCAGGCGCTCACCAGAGGCACTACAAAGAGAACCTAAGGAGCCCCAGGAACACACTTTGAGTTTTAAATATATTGCATATCACATTCAATTAATCAAATATCTAGTTTTTATGGGTAAGGTAATTTTGTATTCTCATTTATACTGTGTTTTATTTTTTATTAAAAAGTGTGAACATCTATTTTAAAATCAATCAAGAGTGTAAAGAATATTTCATCTTAACTTATAAATGTTTTGAGCACTCCCCACTTTTCGAAAGGGCGATAAAACCATTAACCTTCTTTTATTATTCTAACTTTATTTTGAGACGAATAATAGAATTCCAATTAGATAGGTGAATAAATGAAATCTTTCAAAATTACAACAAATGGTCTCTTCTTCTTTTCTCTATTACTCACTTTTTACATATATATATATATATATATATATATATATAAAAGAGTAATTTTTGGGTGTTGTATTTAAATTCAAATTCTTTTATATATATATATATGTATATTTATTTATTTATTTATTTTTTTTTTTTTGAGGTGAGTAAAAGCCAAGTCCTTTGGTGGATGGAAGTGTTAGGTGAAGAATTATACAAAAAGTAATGGAAATTGAACAACCCATGTTACCTTTCCTCCAAACGGACAGCTTTCTCATGTCTTATTTCATAACCTAAATACATACGCGCCTTTTGTTTTAAATACATACTCGTTAGTGGCTAGTAATTTTGCATTATGTAATATGATATTTATTTGTTTTGGTTTTGGATTTTTTTTTTAATTTTTTATTTTTTAAATTCAATTAGGAAAATTTATATCTACCAATGCACGTACTTATTGAACTCAATTCTCGTTCATTTATTCTTAAAAAAAAAAAAAAAAAAAAAAAAAATCTTGTTCATTTATTTATTTTTGTTTTGAATTCGAAAGACTATCTATAAAACCGTTTCATTATAAAACATATAACCATAGTTTTTTCAATAGAAAAAGACATAAAAATATGAAGACTTCGTAAATTGGAGAATGTGAGTTGTGACGTGTAGTTGGTTTGATGACTTGAGTTCTGAAGATATGCTCTCTTCAAGATTCTAGGTTCGAAAAAATTGCACAAACTATCTCTAAATTAAAATTATGAGAGTTTGTAACAATTACAACGTTAAATGATTGATTTGATCAATTATACGCCCCTTCAAATTTAATAACTTCTCTGCAATTAAGTCATTGCTTCTCACTTTCATAAGCTCCTATAGGTTCAACTTGCAATAGGGCCAACCTATACTCTCCAGCAAACTTCACATCGGTGTTCATATGGTGCAGCAATTAGTGGGCATGGTTAATGCTCTCGATAGCCTAAAAGAATTGATCCAACAACTGCACTCGGTCATGGCGGTGACTCTGGCTAAGGCGCTCCCACCCCAGGAGAAGCGTTGCAAAGAGATTGCAAAGCCTCATGTTGCCAGAAGTTTGGAACTTTTGACTTATTGGGAGAAAAGGAGAACTAAACTTTCAGAGGGATTTCTAAATTTAAAAATTGGGTTACTATGAACTGTGTGAAATGAGAATAAAGAATTCACAGGTTTCCTATTTATAATAGACGAATGAATATTTAAATTAAAAAAAATGCAATATTTTTCAATATTCAATATTAAAATGGTAAAGGGAATTTAGTATGGATATTCGATTCAACTATAATTATTACACATGTATCTAAATTTTATTTTAATTATATTTATATAAATTAATTTTAAACAATTATTGTATATTTTTGGAATCCCCGGTTTTCCTCTAAAGCTCTTAATATGGAAACTCTTTGTCTTACCTTGCAATTTGTCGTTTTTCTTTTTTTTTTTTTTGTTTAAAGAATTTTTTATGAATTTATTACCTTGTATTTATTACTCTTATAACTTAGACTCTTTTCATTTTTTTTTAGTTAAACATACATTATATGTACGCTGTTTAGTGCATTTTTTAATGAAATATCGTGGACAGTATTATAATTAATAAATTCTGATATGACTACTGTATTATTGTGTAGATACACTCAATTGATCAAATTTAGTTTTAAGTACTTAATGGAACCGAACAACATCGAGTTAATTTGAAATATGATCACTTTGAAATTCCCTGCAAACATGCCTGTGCTATTTTCTTGAATATAAACTTGATAGCAATAGAATATATTTCATATTTCTAATCAAGTGACTATATAAAAAAATATATATTCACATATTATTTACCTGTTCATCATCCTGAAACGTGGGATATACCTTCTCAACTAAAGAACTTCAAAATTTTGCCACCTGCTACTAAACGTCCAGTTGGTAGACCTAAAAACTCAAATTGGAAGTTAAGTATTGAAATGAAGTCTAGAGTTGAATGTCGGTAATGTGGAAGGTTCATACACAATATAAGTTTTTGTATAAATCCTATAAATAATTATGATTTCATCTTTTAATTCAAACAATACTATTGTAATACTCGTATACTACTTCATTAATGTTGAATTTTGAATTATTATTTTCAGTTAAACATACATTTTTCGTGTGTCAATCAATAACTTGTTTTATTCTATAGCTGATTTATAATGTGTAGTTGATAAACATGTGTTTGTTATATTGAAGTTGAACAATAGAAAACTTATATAATATGTTATGCATCTTCTTTGTTTGTGACCCAACATATTGAAAATGACTATAAAACGAAATAAAATTGCAGACTGTACATCAAGAATACCTTTAATATATATTTTTACTTCACAAAAGATTTTAAACTTTATATTAATTAGAAGTAGTCATTAATTACCAAAATTAAATAACATTTCCACTAGAGTTAAAAAAACACTTAAATTCTAAAATAGTACTAATATTACGATAGTTGCAACATTAATTTGAATGTTGGTGGATCACTAAATTCAATAGTTCTACCACCATGCCACCCTCTTCTACATCTTCCATTTTTCTTTGTCATTTTTATTTTCTTATGTAGGTCCAAACTTCGATATGAAAGGTGATTTCATAATATTCGATGATATTTTCTTCCTTAGCTTTTTCACGTCTCAACCTAACATTGGCTTCAGAAAACAACCGTTTACCACGGAGGTGTTGTACATATATACAAAAATATTACTGTCATAATATAATCATAATACATCAAGGTGAAAAATTTTGATTCATAACATTGAATACTCACTACTCACCGCGCCCATGTAAATGCATTTTTCAATATTACCATCGTATTATCAGTTTCAATATCATCAACATTCTTCAAATTCTCTGTATCATCAATTATTGCCTTGTTCAACACATTATCAATTTTAAGACCTAGAAAAACAACAATACGATTATTACCTCTTTATTAGTAGTCCAATAATACTAAAAAAAAAAAACTTTGAAAACATAATTGCATTATGTTTATACTAACATGATACAATACACATCATTTCACAGATGAATAATTCTATATCAATTAAATAATGCAATTAAACCAGAATCCTCATATGAACAACAATAAACAAAATACCGAAGTAATACTTTTTTAAAAGTTGAATTATTCGGATTTACTCTTCATTCACGAGACATGCATCTTCTAAAATATAATCTATTCGATATGGATTCAAAAAGTATTTGAAAAAATATCAAATAACGCAATCAAAATCTTGTACAATATAATCAGAATACCATCACAATACATCATCAAAATAGTTTAACGTACCTCATAAATCGAAATAACAATGAATCACTAACTTTGAAGCAGATTTTCGAACCAAAATCGTGTTACGATCTAAATCCCACATATTCGAATCGATTTTTATGTCAAAAGTACAAAAAATTACTCACAAATGTGTTTACTCATACAAAACCAAAAAATAAAAAATAAAAAATAAAAAAAATAAAAAAATAAAATACACGGTTAATGAGGTAAATTGAAGGAAATCGGAAGAAACCCTAAATAAATTACCTAAATCGCCAATGGTAAAATCTTGAAGAATAAAGAAGATGAATCAACTACGTTTTCTTGAAATTAGGAAAACGAAAAGATCCATTTTTCACCAGATCAATATGCTGAATAGTTTGTTATATGAAATTTCAAAAATCATGCACCTAAACAGGAGAACATGAGGGCTGAGTGTTAGATTTTTTGAATGAAAAGTCAGTGACTGAAGCCCCATACAAGTGCAAGGCTTCTTGCAAAGACTTTATGTGTTTTTCCCTAACAGCCATCTAACAAACTTCAGTTTGGTTAAAACTAAAGTCCAACAAGCTCTCTATACCACATAAAGCACTAACCACCTAGGCTCTATCCTATGAGCTTGTGTGCTTGTAAGTACATCATCATTTGTCAGTGTGTATAAATAAAGCCGAGGGAAATATGATAAGGAGGCGAAAAAGTTGTAATGTACACAAATTTTTAAGGTACAAATAAAAGTACATACGTGTTTGGTTGCTCCGTGGACGTAGGCTTGCTATTGAGCCGAACCACGTAAATCGTTAGTGTTGCTCATTCTTTCTCTCTTACTCTTGTATGTTTACATTACTCATTCCAGTTTACAGCGATGGAACATACATAAAACATGGAAGAAGTAAAATGTGGTTAGTAATGTAAACAAAATTTTTCGAAAAACTTAAAATAATTAAGAAAGAAGAACAGAGAAGAAAGTAGTTACCTCTTTGTTATGCTCTGATCTTCGAATCCTCACCAAGAAGTCTCAAGAATCTCAAGACAAGCAAAGCCACAGCAAAAATTTGCTGGAATCGTCACTGAAGAAGAAATGTTAGCAAGGAAGCAACGATTTCAGCAAGGTATTGCTGAAATCGTCACTATCACTTATTGCAAAGAGATGAAAGGAAGAGATAGCCAAAGACCGACCAAGATTCAAGCAAGAAGTTCTCAGAACCCTAGTCGTATCTAAACGAGGCAGGGTGAGTCAAAAGTGAAGCAACTCGGTCGAGAGAAGGCTTTTATAGCCCAAGAAGAAGTGGAATCAACGTGGTGAACACGCATGTAGAACCGACAAGATGACAGGGCAAGGGTGGCAACATCACAGTCATACACCCAACCACTATCATGATCAAATCTCAGCATTCCATTCAAGAACTGGCTTTTATTTCAAGAACCGGTTCATATAACGCGTGAACCAATGCAAAATAAACCAAGATAAGTGGGCCTTTATAAAACTATTATTTAATTATGCATTGGGCCTTTTATTTTCAAATACGATTTTGGGCCCTTTTTTATTGATTTAATTGAACTATTGGACTTTACTCATTAACTATATTTACACTGACATTTTTGGGAAAGCATAATTTAATATTTTTGGCAATATTTAGAAAGTATTAAATGTTTAAAAAAAAAAAAAACTAACAAAATCTTTCAAATAAAACAGTTAAAAAAAAGTATTACACTAACTTACCGTACATTAATAAAACTAAATATTAAAGTTTTGAATATCTTTGTAAGATTACACTTTTGACACGAATGTAATATTTATATAATACTTGGCTACTTATAGAAAGTTACCTTTAAATTCGAAATTCACCACCCTCCCTTGAAAGAATCAAACTTTTCATCCATGTTTAAAGGGGAAGGATTTTCGAATTTATCAGTATATCTCATATATTGTTTTATTTTTTTAATTGATATTTATCCAAGTAATTCTAATTTCATAATATATCCAATATATTATAAATAAATAAACTCTTAATTAATATATCCAATATAATAATTTCTCCACTTTAATAATTATCCAATAATTATTAATCAAATTAATTTGTCCAACATATTAATTAATATTCTTCATTTAATAATTATCCAATAATTATTAAACTAATTGATATCTTCAAATTATAAATTTTGACTTAATAATTATCTAATAACTATTAAAATAATATGCCTAACATATTAAGAGCTGAGATCTCTCAATAATCATCCAATAGTTATTTCTAATTAATTTATCCAATAAATTAATTTTTTTTCTTATTATATTTTATCCAATAAGTATTAAATTAATATACCCAATATATAAATTACCAAGTTTAAATAAATTAAACTATATGTTTCTATTAATTATATCCCACATAATTAATCTATGAATTTGAACGCTTCACATTCACTCTTTAATGAAACATTGTATAGGCAATTATGAGCTAGCCCGAGGAACGTTGACCTATAGGTTGAAAGCTACAACGACTTGAGATTTAAAACTCATTTGCTAACACTAGGTTTATTCCACTAAAGACATGTGTTTAATTCTTTTGCACTATAAGACAAGTTAACGTCCATAAATATACTCGGTCATCGATTCTTCAGGAACTTGTTCGTAATTCACAGCTGGGATAAGAAATTCGTTCTACCCTTATGATTACATTTTTCTCCTTAAGCACCATTGATTCCTCTAATGAATAAGTTATTTATAATCATACTATTAGCGAATGTCGTCTCGGACCAATGTGAGGCAAGATCCTTTTTTTAAGCCCTCAAGTCAATTTATAAGGGAAAAACTCAACTTATTCCTCAATATTTTGAGAAGGTATAAATTCCTTCTTGTGACGTTGCGTTCCCAGCCACTTACTACGACAATTTCTAACGTGAGAGCTTATTAACCTAACGTTGTTTTGCTGGTATCACCATGCACATCAAAGAACACTTTCATAAAATAGGAGTTCACAACCCACTCTGAATTAATATCACATCGATAGACGATCATTCTAAGAGAAATAGTTGATGCTAGTCTATAATGTCATTACTAGATTGATCATAAAACTTATGGTCTCGTTTTATGCAAAAACTCATTTTTGTATAGGCACCTCCACTCATATATCTACATGGATCTACATGGATCCCCTAGGGGTCATCCATGGAGATGAGATCTCATAAGAGTTGACCGAGACCAAAACTGGCCCCAAACGGTTAGTCGGAGGGTCAAGACCCTTTGTGGATCAACCACGGAGGTTATGATTCTCCTCTAGGTGTCCACTAAGTTCAAGTAACAGCTAGGATGGTTACACCTCTAAGTTGTAATGTCCAAGAGTTTCACCGAGAAGGTCACGACCCTCAAAGGTTCAGTCGTGGAGGTCAGGACCACTCTAAGGGTCGACCAAGTTCAAGTAACAACTGAGACTGTTACACTTTGAAGTTGTAATGTCTAATAGGCGTGTAAGGCAAAACCAAAAAACCGCTCAAGCTGCCAAAATCGTCTAGAACCAACATCGATTCAAACTGAAACTGATTTAATCGGATGGTTTTGGTTTTCAAAATAATAAAATTTGATTTGTTTTGGTAGCTCGACTGGCATGTGTATCACTTTTTCACTTGTATTTTAATGATGAAGAATAGGCTAGAGATCAATTATAGACCACTCCATGTGCTTATCTATGGAGATTGACCATTGGAGTTGAAATTTTTAGAATTGTCCGACAAGTAGAATTCAAATTTATTTGGAGAAGAAATCACTTGCAAAGATTTGAACTCATGACCTCTACTCTCATACCATGTTGAATTATGTTAAATCATCAATCAACGCATAACTTTAAATTAATAGGTTGAAGTCAATTTAATTATGTAAACTAACACATGTAATGCCTTAGTTTTTTAATTTAGACGAGTTAAAGTCATTAATTTAAATGCCAAAAAAGCTTTTAGAGAAAAAAAAAACACTTTTCATAAATTAGCCTAATATGATTATCAAAAATATCATTTTGGTCTCTCAACTCTCAAAAGTTTAATTTTAGTCTAACTTTAATATTATAATTTCAAAAAAAAAACTTAAAATTGACACTGTTGACTAAGAAATTTCGGCCAATCATAAATGACCACGTCATTATCTTAAATTTAATGATGAAATTAAATTTAATTTTGAGACCATATTTCTCAAGATTAAGTTGGGCCAAATGTTGGTTTACTTTGAATTTGGGTCAAAATTATATAAGACGCAAGTTCAATTAGTGGATCAAGCCAGAAAGTTCAAATCTCAACAAATAGGCCCAAGTCCAAGTGGCCAAAGTCCATGTAAACAAGTTCAATGGGTCAGGCCCAAGCTAGGGTCAATGGAAGCTCTATATATAGAGAAATTTTCCTTCATTTTTCAGGATCTAGAAATTTGAAACTACAGAGAGAATTCACAAAGACAGGAGACTCTCCAAATTTTTAAGAATCAAGCAAGCTTTTAAGGCTAAAAGCACATCGAAGGTGGAACGATTTCATAAAAAAGTCGCTCAACACGAAGAACACGCAACATGTTCTTCATAAGCAGGTCATCAAAGACGATCAACAAGTTAACGAACGATCCATGATCAATAAGTCAAAGACTGATCATCCAAGGATATCAACAAGTAAACGACCGATCCCTCGATCAACAAGTTAAAGACCGATCATCTAAGTAGATCAATAAGTGAGAGACTGATCCAAAGATTAACAAGTCAACGACTGATCTCACGATCAACAAGTCAAAGACCGATTATCCAAGAAGATCAACGAGTCAACGACTGATCCCACGATCAACAAGTTAAAGTCCAATCATCGAAGAAGATCAACGAGTCAACGACCGATCCCACGATCAACAAGTTAAAGACCGATCATCCAAGAAGATCAACAAGTCAAAGATCGATTCAAAGGTCAACAAGTCAACGACTGATCCATCGATCAATAAGTTAAAGACCGATCATCCAAGTAGATCAACAAGTGAGAGACTGATCCAAAGATTAACAAGTGAATGACTGATCCCACGACCAACAAGTCAAAGATCGATTATCCAAGAAGATTAACGAGTCAACTACCGATCCCACGATCAACAAGTTAAAGACCGATCATCCAAGAAGATCAACAAGTCAACGACCGATCCCACGATCAACAAGTTAAGACCGATCATCCAAGAAGATCAACAAGTCAAAGACCGATCCAAAGATCAACAAGTCAACGACCAATCCCACTATCAACAATTCAAAGATTGATCATCTAGGAAGATCAATAAGTAAAAGACCGATCATCTAAGAAGATCAACAAATCAAAGACCGATCATCCAAGAAGATCAACAAGTCAAAGACCGATCCAAACATCAATAAGTCAGTGACCAACCATACAAGAAGATCATCAAGCCAAAGGTCGATTCAACACCAAAAAACTCAGTCTTGAGAACAAGTTGTGAAGCCCTTAAGACAAAATTAACTTCAAGAACAAGCGCAAAAGCCCTTGAAACAAATTCAACCTCGAGAATAAGCTACAAAGCTCTTGAGAAAATTATATATTTGAGAACATGCTGCAAAGCCCTCGAAATATTTGTATATGAGAGTGAAAGAATCAGAGGAACGCATTAGAGATTGTACTCTACATTGCACATATTCAAATCAATACAATTATACATTTTAAATTTACACGTGTCTCGCATTTGTCTTATTTGCTGAAATTTCGTGTGAACAGACACCTATAATAATTTTGAAGTCAAATTAATAAAAATTAATTCAGTAATGTTAATAATTTTAATACAATCGTAGATACAATAAGAAAATATTTTTAAAAATTATGAAGGAAAATGAAACAATGTACCCATATATATATATATATGTGTATTAATATATCAAATATATCAATATTTAGTTTAATAAATTAAACTAAAACTCATGTTAATTTATTATGTCTAACTTAATTAATTAGTAAGTTTGAACACTTCAAACTAACACTCTAATAAAACAATGTATCAACAAATATGATCTAGCGTGTGGACCCATAAACCTATGGATCGAAAGCTAACGACTTTTGATTTAATCACTATTTGTTAACACCAGACTTAGCTTATTTCACTGAAGTCTTTTGCTAAAGTCTTTCGCACTATAGAACAAGTTATGTATATAGATATAATCTATCATCTACTAAACGATCCTTCACAAATTTGTTCATAATTCACAACTGAGACTAAAGATCTCTTTTACCTACGTGATTACATTTTTCTCCCTTAAGCACCATTGATTTCTTTAATGAACAAGTTGTTGATGGTCCAAACATAAACTAGAATCCTCTTAGGCCAGTGAGAGGGAGTATCCTTTGTTTTAGTCTTGGAATAAGCTCTTACGGGAAGAACTCTTCTGCTTCCACAATAATAGGAAATGAGTATTTTGTTAGGTGCCATAAAGGCCTAGTGTTTGTAATATTTAAGAATAAACATTTAATATTATTTATCAGTTATTAATAAGAGTTACTAATAACTAATAAATAATTAATAAATATGTTAGACATACTAATTGAATTAATAATTATTAGATAATTATTAAAGTAGAGAATTAAAAATTGGATATATTAGTTATAGAGATTTATTTATTTAATAATATATTGTATATATTATAGAATTAACATTTATTGGATAATTATCAATTAAAAATAAATAAAATAATATATTGGATATATTTATAAAATTCAAAAATCATTCCCATAAAAAAGATGAAAAATTCTTTGTTCCTTGAGGGGAGGGAGTGAAATTCAAATTCCTTAATTTAAATTGGGAAGGGCAAATCTTTGATTTTTCCTAATATCTTTTACTATTGAATATTTAAAAATAGGAGGTTTGACTGGTCTTCATTGTCATCACACCTAGTTTAAAGTAACCTTATTCTCAAATTGAGAAACCCTTGGAGAATTGAGTCATCTTTTTCTTCTTGAGTCAAAACTCTTCTCAGCTTATTTGTTTTTTCTAAGAACCTTCCTACCAAGCACTCAGTGCAACGTTGCAGACATAACCTAGAAGATTGGAGGATTTAATCAAGAAGGATCTAGGAGATTTGTTCGTGATCTTCTCAACATAAAAGCCGCTAAAATTATTTAGAGACGTCATACACTATAAGTCTTTATGTTTTATAAACAACAATTAATTACCTAGGGGTTGCATGTAGATTAATCAATGAATAATTAATTAGATTAATTAGTTCTACATTTTTGTAATTTTCTATACGCTTCCGTGGTGTTAATTGCATGCTCTTATCTCATAATTCCCAACAATAATTTCATCTTACTGCGTTGCTTTCCTAGTCACTCACTCTAATAATTCATAATGTGAGAGGCTTATTGACCTAATACTCTTTGACTAGTCTCAACCATGCACATTGAAGGAAGCTTACATAAAGCAAGAGTTCACAACTCTCTCAGGATTAAGATCATATTACTATACGATCATCCTGGTGAAATATTTGAACTACGTCTAAGATGAAACAACAAAATGGATATAATATTTTTGGTCTAGTCTTATGCAAAAACGCTTTTTACATAGGCACCCTCATTAACATCTGTCCACGCGAACAATCAGGATTAGGTTGTCTACATCCATTTCAAAAAGTGTCGTACTAATAGTGACACTAGAACTTAGGCGTCCCACATTAGTCCTTATACTGTAGAAGAGTTTACGTTATTAACTTGGATCTAGATCCATTTGTATGTCTCATATACTTTCCAAGTGTTCATATTAATAACAATGGGCTTTTCCCCATATTTAATCCAATTCATGCGATAAATTTGGATGATGTTTATAATTTAATGCGTAATAAATAAAAATAATAACTCTTTATTAATAATAGAATAATACATTAAATGTTGTTTATTAAATTACAAACTATTACGTCATTAGGGCGCAGTCCATAACACTCCGAGTACTAACATGCGAGTTTGTTCTGATGTACGTTTTAGTAATATATATCTTTGTAAGATGACATTTATTGATGCAGAGCATGATGTATGATATGTTAAGACTCAACATATATAATATTATTCATTTTCTTTGTTTGTTGTCATCATCTAGAGTTTATACAACATGTGATGGTTTATGCCACCTTTGATAGCTGGGAAGTCATGGTTCATTGTGCTCTTTGTGAAGCCTAGTTTGTGGTCTGTAGGGAGCGCTGCCTTGTGTCACGGTCCTGCTTGTCCAGTGCGTGTTGCACATGGCCGCATGGACCTCTACACACCTTTTTCATCATGCCTTTATGCTATTTTGTTAATATTGCATGTTAGGATAGTTTCCTTCATTTTTATCTAGGTGTTGAC
>JBBMEG010048300.1:0-17392 GCA_037832605.1 Cyclanthera cordifolia
GAATCGAGTGTTGAGTTTTCCATATTTGTGAGTTTTTACAAGGATCCTAGAAGGACCTCTAGCTTTGTAAAGTCAAGCAACCTTGGAGCTTATCATTTTCTCTATTTGTTTCCATGAGAGTGTATCAGCTGGATGTCTTATATTCCCATCACTTGCCATTCAGTAGCATGCCACGTCAATAATTTTGAAGTTTTTTTACTTTGAAATATTTGTTCAAATCTTGGAATGTGAGAGAAATACAACATGATGTTTACTAGAATATTTTTACCCTCTACTTGCACATTCTTTCAAATATTCCATCTTGATGTTCCACATGTAGGACACATTCGGCATTAGCAAGTGCTTTTCGATACAAACAACAATCATTGATGTAGGCATGAATCTTTTCATAATTCATTCCTAATGTACTTAAAATTTTCTTGACATAATAGGTAGATATGGAAATTTCATTAGGACAAGGCAATAGAATGCTCATTAGTTCTAACAACTCGGTGAAACTCTTATCGCTCTATCCAAACTTTGCTTTCAAATTATAAAGCTTAATCAATGCAGATATCTTAGTGAAATTTTATTACAATTTGGGTAAAATGGTTTCTTGACATCCTCTACTGATTGCTCAAATATTGGCGATTTGTCGTTAAAATAATCGTGTGCAGCCTCAAACATACGTATTTAATGATCCAAATCCTCATCTATAATTTGATCAATTGGAACACTTTCAATATTGCTTCTTTTCCTCTATATAGATTCCCCATGCCAAATTCATGTGACAAAACTTTGATCGATACCATTTACAAATAAATGATCTCTTACTACATTCACCACTTGGTACAAGACATTCACACATTTCAAACATGGACAACAAACAACATTTGAACCTTTGGAATGTCGTAACACATATTCATAAAAGTCTCAACTCCTAAACTATATTCTTGTGACATTCGATCCTTAAGCATCCATAACTTATCCATATCTCAACTAAAACTATACCTACACACAAGGTAAAAATCCAAACACCAAATTTTTAAGCCACTACTTTAAAATTCAAAAAATTAGTCACTACTTATAATACAAATTTAACATACAAAATAAATAAAACTATTTAAAACATATAACTAAACCCATAAAAAAATTCCTAAAAAATTGCATTCGTACCTTTGAAATGAAGGAGGTGGAAGAGAAGAATCTTGATCCATTCAACAAGTTATAAAAAGAGATGAAAATGAGAAGGAAAAAAAAATGATGAAGAGTTTTTTGAGGTTTTGAGAAATATGAAGAATTTTAGGAGGTTTTGAGAGGGTTTGTGAGAGGGTTTCGGCCGTGGGTAAAGTTAAAATAGAGGGAAAGAAGAAGAAGAATAGGCATTTTTGTGAGAAGAAGAAGATTCTTGGTCACGAGTAAAAAGAAAAGAAAGGGAAGAAGAAGAAAATGGAGTTTTTGGAAAGAATAGAAGAACTTGAGGGCGCGGGGTATAAAGGGAGAAAATAGAGGGAAAGAAGAAGACGAGACATTTTTTGGAAGAAGAAGAGCATAAGAAGATTCGCATAGAGTAAAGAGAAAAGAGGGAAGAAGAAGAAGAAAATAGAGTTTTTGAAAACTTATCCCATAAAAATTGATTTAATTTAAAAATCATTATTAAAACTAAATTCATTATTACACTATCTTCCAACGATATTTGATAAAAGTTTTGAAATTTTTATTTATTGATATAATAAAAACAGGGTTATATATACAAAAAATATAATTTTCACCATCAACATATCAATAAGTTAAATAGCACAATAGAAGTGGTGTGGGTAGCACTACCAAGGACGTGGGATCCAGCCATGTAATCCAAGTTTCTTTTCACTTTAAATTAGGAAAAAATATAATATGCCATTTTTTATTTTATATATTTTTAATTGATATTTATCCAATAAATTTCAATTTAATAAAACAATTAATAGATTAAAAAAAAACAAATCTCTATAGTTAATATATTAAATATATTAATTATATACTTTAATAATTATCCAATAATTAATAATTCAATTAATATGTCTAACATATTAATTAATATTCTCCATTTAATAATTGTTTTTTTAGTACAATTTATCTAATAATTATTAAACTAGTTAATATCTTCAACATATAAATTTATTATTCTCAAACTTAATAATTATCCAATAATTATTAACTCAATATATCTAAAATTTTTATTATTGAGAATTCTGAATAGTTATTTCATAATTATTTTTTTTATTTTTTTAGTACAATTTATCTAATAATTATTAAACTAGTTAATATCTTCAACATATTAATTTATTATTCTCAAACTTAAAAATTATCCAATAATTATTAACTCAATATATTTAACATATTTATTATTGAAAACTCTGAATAGTTATTTCATAATTATTTATATCTAATATATTTTCTTAATAATATTTATCCAATAAATATTAAATTAATATATCTAATATATTGATTAATTAAGTTTACTATTAAACTAAACACTCATATAAATTATGTCCCACTTAATTAATTCATAAATTTAAACTTCTAAAATTCATTCTTTATGAGATAGTTCACAAGCAGCTATGAGCTAGCCTAGGGACTGGTTAACGTATAGGTAGAAAGCTACAACGAGCTAAAATCTAATCCATATTCGTTTAGATTAAACTTATTCCACTAAATGCCTTTGTTGAACTCTTTCGCACTATATAGACAAGTTAATGTCAACAGATATAATTTGTCATCTGTCATATGATTAGCACAAGCTTTTCGTAATTCTCAGCTTGGTCAAAATTTTCTTTCTATCGTTGTAGTTACATATTTCTCCTAAAGCGCCACTAATTTCTCTAATTAACAAGTTGGTTATAGTCCAGGGACGAATGACCTTTCGAGCCAATGAGAAGTGGGATCCCTTTATTCAAGCCCTATAATAAGTTCTTAAGAGAACAACTCTTTTTCTTTCTCAATATTAAAAGAAGACGCTAATTGCCTCTTGTGACCTTACGTTCCTAGCTACTTACTACGATAATTCCTAACGTGAAAGCCTTTTAACTTATCGTTGGTTGACTGGTCTCACCCATGCATGTTAAAGGACTATTTCATAAAGCAGGAGTTCCCAACTGACTCAAGATTAAGATCACATCGACATACTATCATCCTAAGCAAAGTAGTTCATGCGAGTCTATAATGAAACTACTAGCTTGATCATAAGACTTATGGTCTCATCTTATGCAAAAACTCAATTTTGCATAGCACCCCTACTTACATGTTAAAGTGTACATCAGATAGTGTCTCTCAAGATGTAATCGTACCAAGATCAAGCCTTTTGAACATCTTAGAAAGTGGATCGCACCTATAGTATTATCAAAACTTAGGCGTTCTAGCCTTAGTCCATATACTATAGACATATTAAGTTATTGACTTGGAGCTAGATCCACTTATATGTCCCACATACTTGTCCAAGTGTGCATCCAAATAACCATGGACATAACGATATTAATCGAATTAATGTGATAAGTCTTACTGACGTTTGAATATTAAATGCATAATTTTTTAAGTATAATAAATCTTATTAATAATTGAAAATAACAATAAATGACTAACATTGAATTCCTTGTTCTTAAATCTACAAACTACTAGGTCTTTTGGGCACAACCTCTAACATTATATTCGACTATTGATTGCAAACCTTATAGCCAATGATAATTTAAATGCTGCAATCCATTGGTCAATTCCATGGATTTTCATTTGAAGACTCATATCAACTCTTCAGATCATTCGTGGAGGCTAATGATCAGGTAATTTCAATGCTCTGAGTCTGTTTTTAACAGTCTTAAGTGCTAGTTTTATATCGTTAATGCTGTTTTGGCCCAGTTTTAATGAAAAATTAGAGAGCTTTACTTAGAGATTCTTTGAGTTTAGTTAGTGCAATTCAGCCAAGGTAAAGGAAGTATATCCTTGAATTGCAATCTTGTTGGTAATTATGAACATGTATAGGAGTTTAATTAGTAATATTGAGTTGTTGATCCTTGCAAAATTTTACTATTGAAGTATGTATTGTTATACATGTTCTTTGCCATGTTATTTGACTTGTGTTTCTAAGTTATACGGTGAATAAATGTTAGGTAAGCATGTTATAGATGTTACACATGTTGATTGTTATGGGTAGGTTCTACTTTTGTGATACTTTGTTAGTATGTTGTCAACACATAATAAGACCCAATAGCCCAATTCGTTATTTGATGCCCTCCCATGCTTTTATTTATACTCTAAGACCTGTTAGGTGAATTCATTATGGGATACACGGGCATGCATTTCAATAAACAACTAAGATCCGGTAGGCTAGTCCATTATGTGATGCCCGGGCACACCTTTTGATTGTACTTCTATGATCAAGCAGGTAAATCCGTTATATGATGCCCGCCCATACCCTTTTAATCATACTACCAAGACTCGATAGACAAATCTATTAGGTGATGCTCGACATATTTCTATTACACTACGAAGATACGACAAGTGAATCTAATTATGTGATACCCGAGTAATCTATCTCCATTGATTGTTTATATTTAGTGATGCACTCTTATATGTTGTTAACCTTATTCATGTTACATACAGATCCAAGTTAAGGATACTTATTGAGTTTCACGAACTCACCCTTTCCAATGTGGAATTCTACAAGTACGCACGAGCTTTACCAGGATGGTAGATTGGAGCTGAGAGACCATGGACTTCTGTCCTTGTCATTTTCTGCATTTATTCTAGTTATGCATAATTTGTCATGTAGAGACATGTGATGTTTTCTACTTGTTTTTTTTTGTATTTGAATTGGGTGCCCGCTTACTAATCATTTATTAAATATTTATGTTTGTCTTTCAAGAAAATTATTATTCAGCATGTCTTTACAAATTAATGGTCGAATTACTCATTCACCTAGGGTAAAAGCCTAGATGGGACCGTAATCTAAGTCCGATATTTACACTAAAATTACTAAAATGCCCCTAATTGCAAAAAAAAAAAAAAAAACCAAAATACCCTTAATTTCCAAATTCCAAATTTTCCCTCTAATTTGATATGACTTATTTTGGTCCCCCAAAGCCAAAAAAATACTCTCAGGATCTCTGGTATTTCCAAAAACTGACCATTAAACTAAGGGACTGATTTCTTGGGCTATTACAATATTCCCCCTTAGAAATATTTTGTCCTTAAAAGTAGTCTAAGGTAGGAACAACTTTTGATAACGAGAACGAATGTTCTCTTCTTGCTGGCTAGTAGCTTCTTCAACTTAGTGGATTCTCCATAAGAATTTGACCAAACTAATCTCACGGTTCCTCAACACTTTCTTGTATATGTCTAAAATATTAACCGACTTTTCTTCAAAGTTTAAATCTTCATTCAACTGTAACATCTTGTAGTCAATAACATGTGAAGGGTCGTGCACATACTTTAGAAGCATGTAAACGTGAAACACATCATGCACACTAGACATAGAGGGAGGTAAAGCTAACTAATATGTAACAGCTCCAATCCTCTTAAGGATCTCAAAGGGTTAAACAAATCTTGAACTAAGCTTCCTCTTCATCCAAAATCTCAAAACACCCCTTATGGGTGATACCTTGAGAAAAAAATTATCCCTTACTTCAAATTCTAGATCTCTGCATTTGACATTTGCATAACTTTTCTGCCGACTTTAAGCGAATAGCATTATTGCATGGATCTTTTCTACTGCATCATTAGTAAACTTCAATAGCACAGGACCAAATAATTTTCTCTCTTCTACCTCTCCGAGAACGTTGGCGACATACAATGCTTGACATACAAAGCTTTAAATAGGGTCATTTATATGGTAGACATATAACAGTTATTGTAGGAAAACTCCATGAAATATAACAACATATCCTAACTTCCAGGAAGGTCAAGCACATAGACTCTCAACATATGTTCCAAAATCTAACTAACCCTCTCGATCTGACCAACGGTTTGACGATGAAACAAAGTACTGAACATATAAAGGGTTCAAAGGCTCTTCCAAAAGTGCAAAGTGAAATGGGCATCCCTATCTAAGACGATACTAACAAGAATCTCGTGATAACGTACAATCTCCACTAAATATAACTGTGCCCATTTCTCAATGAAGTAGGCCACTACCCTTGGTATAAAACGGGAGCACTTAGTAAGTCGATTAACAATCACCCATAGTAGGATGAAACCTCTCCACGTATTAGGGAGTCATAATATAAATCTTATAGAGATGTCCCTTCTTGCAAAAATCCTACTGGCTTGTACCTTGGCGCTTTCACTTGTTTTACAAGTCAAACACTTATTGACATATAGTGTTAAGTCTCTATTCATTATTGTTCAACCAATAGCTTTATTTCAAATCGAGGTACATCTTGGTACGCGCTATGTGCCAAGCCAATGGTGAACTTTGAACGTCAAACAACATTTCTGCCCCAATCTCATCATCTAAAGAAATCACTTACCTCTGTCTGAACTATAACCCATCATCGAATGTAAGTGACCAGTCACAACCCTTCTCGACCTATGCCTTACCAAACAAAACCATCTAACTAGGATATTTCTGCAAATCTTCAACAATCTGTTTTCTCAATGATGATTGAATTATCAATCGAGCTAACTACGATGTAGCCTTCTAAATAAGTACAATGTCAACTTCGTCTACCTTCCTCTATAAAGGAGCTTCAGTAACAAGCAAGTATGATATGGTCGAAGTCTTTCTACTCAAGGCATTAACAACAATATTAGCCTTACCCGGATGGTACAAGATCTCACGGTCATAATATTTTTCCAATTTTAACCAACAGCGTTGCCTGATATTAAGTTATTTATGGGTGAAGAAGTACTTTAAACTAGAACTTTCAGCTGTCTTGAATTTGGTAATTCTGCTCGTAAATCTTCAGTTGTCTTGAAGCATAAGCTATAACCTTCATCCTTGCATTAGAACGGTTCAAAGCCCTCTTTTTGTGGAATCACAATAAACAACAAAACCACTTGATTCTTCTAGAATGACCAAAATAGGAATGATAGTCAAACAACTTTTTTTCTCCTAAAAACATCTTTCACACTACTCAAATAACTAAAAAACACTTAACCCTAGTCAACTTAGTCATAGGCCCTGCTAATTTTGAAAATTTTGCCACAAAGTGTTCTTAATAACCAGCTAAGCATATAAAACTCCTCACGTCTACAACTGAAGTAAGACTACACCAATTGCTTAATGCCTTAATCTTAGTAGGATCCACTAATATGTCGTTGCTTGAAAAAACATGGCCTAGAAAAGCTACTTCATTCAAAATGAACTCACACTTATAAAAGTTTGAACACAACTTGTTATCACTAAGTGCAGAAAAAACTCTCCTTAAATGTTGACCATGATCTGCCTTATTTTTAGAGTAAATAAGTATATGATCAAGAAACACAATCATAAATTTGTCCAAGAAGTCATTTAACACCGTATTCATCATGTCCATGAATGTTACAGGTGTGTTGGTTAAACCAAAAGACATCAAAGCAAACTCATAGTATTCATAACAGGATATGAATGTTGTATTGGGGATATCCTCCTCCTTAATCCTCATTTGGTGTTAACGTAAACACAAGCCGACCATTGAAAACATAGAAGCTCCATGAAGCTGGTCAAATAAGTCATTGATCCTTGATAACATATATATCGACCCCCTTGTTCAGCTATCGCTAACCAATACATAATTGCATCGACCAATCTATCTTTTTAACTAATAACACTTAGGTTCCCCAAGGTGATACATTAGGTCTAATGAAACCAATGTCAATGAACTCTTGCAACTGAATTTATTTTCTTTCAACTCGATTAGGTTCCTTTTATAAGACGCCTTTGAGATAGGAACAGTACACGACTCCAACTCGATATAAAAATCAACTACTCTTGGTGGTAGTAACCCTAGAAACTTGTCTTGAAACACGTTAACCAATTCCCTAATAGTCAAGACTGCATCCACCAATAACCTGGTCATCCCATCACCTGAGATTGATGTTAAGTAACCTCATACTCCGATAAACAACAATCTATTAGCCTTTAAGGAACAAATGATCTTCAAGCATTCCCAAGACTTTGTCCTCTAAACTTGAAACTATGAGTGTAATATCTAATACACTCAATGCTGCAACAAAATAATCCTCTGACATGGAGTGGTCGTGCCTGTGGCTACTCCGCTTAGATCTCATGTCTCTATACTCTCAAAGTCATGGTTGTAAGCACTCTTCTCCTTGTAATCCCTAAACCTAGATGGCCAAGTAAACACATTCTCTAAAAGTCACAAGCTTATGAGTTTCAACATCCCCATGGATACGAAGGTGCAAACCATTTATAAAGTATATAATATTATGTTTCTGAATGGTCATCAATTCCTCGGTAAAATGAGCCAACTTGTTAAATCTCCTATCATAAACAACCGTAGTTTCATCGCCTTGCTGAATGATGGTAAAACTTGTAATGCGCTTCTATCGATCAACATTAGTGAAATACATCTGAAAGAATGTTGTCTTCTAATTTTCCACTCTCTGATTTCCACATGGTACATGGTTTTATAACAACGACTACATTTTTTTAAGCATTCTATTTTTAGATCTAACTAGAAAGAATATAACTATTAAACTCCTTATGATTAGGTCACATAAACCAAATCAAGTAAACTAATTAATTATTTTAAAATCATATGTGTAATTAAAAATGTAGAGGAGAAAAACACATTAGATTTAGGACGTCAATAGGTAAAATAGGAAATTTCAAGGGTGCAAAACATTTAAGAGTTTCCACAGAATGGCAAGATTATATATGATTTCATCTTTTTATCAATTATTAATGAGCGGTGTAACCCTTAGATATGTAACATTAGATTCCTTCTAAAAACTATTTGTTAAGGATTAATTTTACCTTTGCGATAAAAGTTCTATAAACTTGCACATGCCACTCATAAACTATGATAATTATAACAATACATGTTAAACAATTTGAACAATGGAATTAGCTCAGCTCAGCTGGCACTAGTGATGTCTAAGTAACCACTCGACCAGTGGTTTGAGTCGTCCACTGACCCTGGTAAAAAATGAGTGCACTTAGGAAGTTTGAATTCTTTTAGAGTCCTAGGGAGTCATGCCAACTTCATGATGACATTGCCACTAGCATGAGCCTCTTATCAAGTGGTTACATAAACTCTGCTTTGCTGCAGCACTAATCGAGTTACCCATGTGTTGGCCGTTGGAAGAGCTCTTGATAAATGCTAACAACTCTTGTAAATGCAGCTTTTCCCAAAGTAGCCCAACTTTCTAATTGCAGCTCTTCCTCTTATAGCTAGGTTTGGATATGTGTGCACCAGGGATATACTCTTTGCTTGTGAACTTCTTATCAAGGCTTCTGGCAAAGGAAACACATTATCTGAAAGGTGCAGGCTTATGAGCCTCAACGTCACCATGATTCCTGATTACAATTGGTTGATAAAATATCCGATCTTTTACTTTTCAGTTGGGAGCAGCTCCTCAGCAAAATGAGATAATTGATTAAGTCACCTCTCACACTGCACCACAATGTCTCAACCCTACTGAATATTGGTGAATTGAGTAATCCTTTTCTTCCTATCGGCGTCACTAAAATACATCTAAAATAATGTCATTTTGTATTCCTTCTAGGTTATGGGTATCTGAGTAGGTGATCAACTTTTTACTTCTTACTTTTATCATTTTATAGTCTTACCGTGCATAACGAAGGGGGCACCTCACCATCTAGTTCAGTGGTCACTCTATATGGTCAAACACGTCTTCCATATGAGACAACCAACATTCTGCTACTAATGGGTCCACATAAAACCCATCAAGTTCCTTCAAGTCAAACTTTTAAAAGTCCCTAATTATCTGGGTGTTGCCTGAAACACCCTGAACACTCCTCGTGTCCACTGGCCCAACCAGAGTCATATCTGGCGTACGTGTCTGAGCGCCTGTTATCGCATCACTTGCCATTGCAGTAGTACGTACTATATTCTGTGTACGAGCTATAGATGTAAAACTAGCCTCATGTCCATCCTCTTAAGGGGCATGAATTCTTTCTGGAGAAAATCCTCTGTGTGAAATAGCCTGAGCTGCGGGCAAAAATCCCTAAATGACCCCTTGTACAATCAGTTGAATGGTCGCTAAGGCCTCGAAGGTCAACGACAATGAAAAATAAGGTTCTTTTATATCACTACCTGTAGAGCAGCATTTCATGCCACCGCCTTGTGAGAAAAATTTGTCATGCGAGCCAAGTTTCGTAGCATTACTTAATGAGGCTAAGATGACCACCAAGCAACATGAGGTGCCCAGCTTTGAAATGACGAACGACGATGTTGAGATTTGTGATATTTTGGACGATGAAAAAAATATGAAGTTATTAGACGATTTAGATAGCTCGTTTTCTGAGAGAACTATTAACCAAGGTACTGGTGATTGTAGTGACATGTTTTATATGCCTGAGATGACTACCAGACAAAATATTAGTGACCAGCTACCTTATGAGATGATCACCCATCGGAGTACTCGCAACATGCATGTAATGACCAACAACATGATAGTGAAAAATAGTTCAGGACTATTTGAGTTTGAATATTGAAAGAGATCTTCTATTGTATTGTGTAATAACTGTATTATGATGAGATATACAAATTTAAATGAATATTTAATATTGGGATGAGATAGATGATGAGGGTGCTAAAGATGTGTCAACCTAGTTGAGATATCTCGGTGCACCTACTGATTCTTGTCACTAATATTCTGGCATTGTTTTATAAATATCATAGTCACTCTTTGTTGTATATGATAGATTTATGAGTTCCTTTTTCTTTCTTCTAAAGAACTTTTGAATGCATTTTACATTTACCGAACAACTTAATTGGTTTATAGGATGCTGTAGGATATTCAAGCATTGATTTATATGCGAGCCAAGTTTCGTAGCATTACTTAATGAGGCTAAGATGACCACCAAGCAACATGAGGTGCCCAGCTTTGAAATGACGAACGACGATGTTGAGATTTGTGATATTTTGGACGATGAAAAAAATATGAAGTTATTAGACGATTTAGATAGCTCGTTTTCTGAGAGAACTATTAACCAAGGTACTGGTGATTGTAGTGACATGTTTTATATGCCTGAAATGACTACCAGACAAAATATTAGTGACCAGCTACCTTATGAGATGATCACCCATCGGAGTACTGGCAACATGCATGTAATGACTAACAACATGATAGCGAAAAATAGTTCAGGACTATTTGAGTTTGAATATTGAAAGAGATCTTCTATTGTATTGTGTAATAACTATATTATGATGAGATATACAAATTTAAATGAATATTTAATATTGGGATGAGATAGATGATGAGGGTGCTAAAGATGTGTCAACCTAGTTGAGATATCTCGGTGCACCTACTGATTCTTGTCACTAATATTCTGGCATTGTTTTATAAATATCATAGTCACTCTTTGTTGTATATGATAGATTTATGAGTTCCTTTTTCTTTCTTCTAAAGAACTTTTGAATGCATTTTACATTTACCGAACAACTTAATTGGTTTATAGAATGTTGTAGGATATTCAAGCATTGATTTATATGCCCAGTTTTTTTTTTTCTTTTGTTTTTGCTTGAGATTAAACAATTTGAGGTGAGATATTGTGGTGTGTCCATGTAACTTGAGTAATCTAAATGAGCTGGTCAACATCCTAGAATAGTGTGTTTATTTCATGTTGAGTTTAATTTTTGTCCAAGATGGATGGGAGCACATCTATCTGGAACTCTAAACGTACCTCAAAGTCATTTCTTGTAGCAGGAAACACCACTCTACTTCGTAACTTTGGTAAGTGCTCCAATCCAAGAACATGTCTTCAGTATGAAACTAACTAATTCATTTATGTTAACAATCTAGTTTTTTGAAAACCGATTGTAGCATTTTATTTTAGTTGCTGACTTTTAAAATTATTTCATATTCATCATTATATGATTTAAAAATTTCATCAAAACTTTTTTTTTTAAATTATTTCATATTCATCAAAACATGATTTTAAAATTTCATCGAAACTTAATTATTTGTTGATCTGATTGGATCATCTTTTGTTATGACATATGTAGAATGAATATTTTAAAACAAAATAAAAGTGCACGATTAACAAAAGAGAGGTGGACCAATATTTAAATCTAATCATTAGATTACGTCAACAAGAGATCCGGTCCAGTACCCACAGAAGTCAAGCCACGGTCAAAGAACTGGACAGCAGAACCGAGGTATGGTAGAACGTAATTACAGAGAGTGTAGGGGCTGTGGAAAGAGACACTCCGGGCATTGTGAGTCACGGAAGAAAATCTGCTACAAGTGTGGTAAAAAAGGACATTTTTCCACGTACTACACGCTTGAGGATACCCCAAAAAGGTTTGACAGAGCGCCAGAGCAGAGAGAGGGTAGAGTTTATGCTACCACTCGGCGAGAGGCTGATCAGGCAGCCAACGTGGTTACAGGTACGCAGTCTATCCTTGGACATTTAGCGTATGTTTTGATTGACTCTGGCTCCACGCATTCCTTTATATCTGCATATTTTGTGATGACTGCTAAATTAGAATTAGAACCCTTGGGGTTGGAGTTGGTCGTGTCTACCCTAGCGGGAGTACATATGTCAGCTTGCAAAAAGACTAGAGCCTGCAAGCTGGGTCATACCCTAAGAGCGACACTCATAGTCCTGAACATGAGTGAGTTCGATATTATTTTGGCAATGGACTGGTTATACGAGCACCACGCGGTGATAAATTGTCGCGCTAGAGAGGTGACTTATTACCCCTCATCAGGACCAAGTTTTAAGTTCAAGGGACAAAGAGCTGGGGAGTGTCCTAAAGTAATCTCTTGGTTAAAAGCAAGAAAGTTGTTAGCTAATGGAGCCTGGGGACTTTTGGCATCAATCTATGGAGGGGATAATTCTAAGTTATCAGTTAGTGAAGTTCCTATAGTTCGGGAGTTCAGTGACGTTTTTCTAGAAAGCCTACTAGGCTTGCCTCCATCCCGAGCTGTAGATTTTTGTATTGAGTTGGAGCCGGGAACGGTGCCTATCTCTAAAACACCTTACCGAATGGCCCCGACCGAGCTGAAAGAGCTAAAGGTTCAGCTGCAAGAACTGATTGATATTGGATTCATAAGACTGAGTGTTTCACCGTGGGGAGCACCCGTGTTATTCGTGAAAAAGAAGGACGGGTCCACGCGGTTGTGTATAGATTAGCGAGAACTCAACAAAGTGACGATTAAAAACAAGTACCCTCTGTAGAGGATTGATGACCTGTTTGACCAACTACAAGGAGCCACCGTTTTCTCTAAGATTGATTTGCGGTCGGGCTACCATCAGTTGAGGATCAAAGATGAAGATATTCCTAAGACAGCCTTTAGGTCTCGCTATGGACATAATGAGTTCGTAGTGATGTCCTTTGGGCTAACCAATGCACAAGCCGCGTTTATGGACATGATGGATCGCGTGTTCAAGGAATTTCTGGACAAGTTCGTAATTGTGTTCATCAACGATATCCTCATTTGCTCCAAGACGAAGTGGGAACACGAAGAACACTTAAGACTGATCCTGACAACCTTAAGGAAAAATCAGTTGTTTGCAAAGCTCTCGAAATGTGAATTTTGGTTAAACAGTGTTACCTTTCTCGGTCACATTGTTTCAAGCGAAGGCATTTCGGTGGACCCAGCAAAGATTCAGGCTGTAAGTAGTTGGCGAAGCCCAACATCTGTAGCAGAGGTAAGGAGTTTTCTTGGTCTAGCTGGTTACTATAGGAGATTCGTCGAAAACATTTCCAAGATAGCAGGACCAATGACTAAGCTGACTAAGAAAGGGCAGGTGTTTCACTGGACAGATGAGTGCGAAGCAAGTTTTCATGAGTTGAAAGAATGACTCACCACAGCACCTATGTTGACAGTGCCTGAGGGAACTAGTGGACTCGTAGTCTACTGTGATGCTTCTAAGAAAGGGCTTGGTGTTGTACTGATGCAGAAAGGGAAGGTGATAGCTTACGCTTCAAGGCAATTGAAAGATTACGAGCAAAACTACCCCACACATGACCTAGAGTTGGCCGCAGTAGTATTCGCTTTAAAGATTTGGAGACACTACCTTTATGGGGATAAAATCCAAATCTATACGGACCATAAGAGCCTCAAGTACTTCTTCCCTCAGAAGGAGCTCAACATGAGGCAGCGCCGTTGGTTAAAGTTAGTCAAGGATTATGACTGCGAAATATTGTATCACCCCGGAAAGGCCAATGTGGTGGCAGACACACTGAGTAGAAGAGTATCGAGATCAGCAGCTTTGCTGGTGTTTAAGTCTCCATTGCAGAGAGAGTTGGACAAAGCTGGGATCACATTGGTTAAGGAGGCCACAGCGAAGTTAGCCAGCCTGATCATTCAGTCCATCCTGAGACGGAGGATCATAGAGAGGCAGCAGACTGATCCAGGTTTAACTGTCCTTTTCGGGAGAGTTAATGCCGAGGAGGATAGTAACTGGTCAGTAGCTTCGGATGAGGATAATAACTGGTAGTCCCTGAGGATTTCGAGTTGAGGACCGAGTTGTTGACCGAGGCACACAGCTCAGCATTTGCTTGGCACCCAGGAGGCACTAAAATGTACCAGGATCTGATGCAGTGCTATTGGTGGAACAACATGAAGAGAGACATAGCAATCTTCGTGAGTCGATGCTTGACTTGCCAGCAAGTAAAGGCACCTAGACAGAAGCCCGCCGGCTTGTTGCAACTCTTGGGTGTGCCCGAATGGAAATGGAACGACGTCTCGATGGACTTCATTACAGGATTGTCGAAGACACTCAAAGGTTACACCGTGATTTGGGTAGTTGTTGACAGACTGACCAAGACTGCACACTTCATTCTAGGAGCCTCGGGGTATTCAGTCGAGAAATGGGCAGGGTTGTACTTAGAACAGATTGTGAGGTATCATGGTATTCCGGTGAGTATAATTTCAGATAGAGATACACGTTTCACATCTCGTTTTTGGAAAAGCCTTCAGGAGGGTTTGGGGACGACTTGTAAGTTCAGCACCGCCTTTCACCCTCAGACAGATGGTCAAACCGAAAGGGTGAACCAAACTTTAGAGAACATGTTAAGAGCCTGTACCATTGACTTTCCAGGGAGCTGGGACAAATGGTTGTATTTGATGGAATTTGCCTACAACAACAGCTATCAGGCTACTATAGGGATGGCACCTTTTGAGGCCCTATATGGCAAGCGATGCAGATCACCCTCTTTCTGGGAAGAGGTAGGCGAGAAGAAGTTGTTAAGACCCAAGATATTACAAATGACAAATGACGCAGTTCAGAAAATTCGTGCTAGAATGCTCATCGCTCAGAGTCGACAGAAGAGTTATGCTGATGTTAGGAGAAAAGACTTAGAGTTTGGTGTGGGGGACCACGTATTTTTGAAAGTAGCACCTATGAGGGGTGTTGTAAGGTTTGGTACTAAAATGAATTTAAGTCCGAGATTTGTGGGACCATTCGAGATCCTCGAGAGGATAGGAGTAGTTGCCTACAGGTTGGCCTTGCCCTCAGTGTTATCTAAAGTTCATGATGTGTTCCACGTGTCGATGTTGAGACAGTATGTTCATGACCCAACACATATCATAGATTATGCACCCCTGAGACTAAACGAAGACCTGAGCTTTGAGGAAGAACCGGTAAAAATTTTGTCAAAAGATAAGAAAGTGCTGAGGAATAAAGAAATTAACCTCATAAAAGTGTTATGGAGAAACCAGGCTTTGAGAGAAGCCACTTGGGAACGGGAAGAAGAGATGTGTATTCATTATCCGGAGTTGTTCAGTGTCGAATGAACTTTCAAGGACGAAAGTTCTATAAGGGGAAGGTATTGTAACAGCCACAAAAAAAAAAAAAAAAAAAGGAAAAAGTCAGCATGGGCAATTTTGTCATTTTGACACAAGTGGACAAATTTAGCAAACTTCCAAATTTGGAGTCCACTTGATGGCCAAATAATAGGGGGGGCTCCTCACATTTTGGGCAGACGAATCAAAGGGAGGGAAAAACTGAAATTCAGTCGCAGCACGCATCCCGAGAGAAGATGTCAGAGCCGCCACTGCAGAGCCGTCAGCCGTCAGCGCCGCGAACCAGGAGCAGCCACGTGTCCGACGCCTACAGGTGCAGAACCGTCAGACGCCAGCCACTCACGGACGCCGCCTGCTGAGCCAATCAGAGGTCACCTTCGGTTCAGCCTATCACTGTCGCCGTCAGCCTGTCAGATCCCGAGCCTAGCTACAGCCGCTCCGAACCTGCTGCGTGTCCCGAACCAAACTAACGCCTCCCGAGCCTAGCCGCAGCCACTCCGAGCCTATCAGATCACGCCCGAGCCTCGCCAGCGCTCCCAAACCAGCTGTTCACGCGCCCGAACGTCGCTGTAGCCTTCTGTACCCTCTCCGGCGTTTGATCTCACGCGCCACCGCCAGAAGCTCACGCGCCGCCGCCATCGCTGCCGTCACCCATGCCCCGAGTCCATTTTTCGTGGTTTCAGGTCCAAATTCTCAGCCGTTTGACCTGTGTAGGCACTTTTACCTGGAGACACATAAGGGGACCCGCGCTTCGGAATTTCATTCTGTTTCGTGCTGTTTCTGGCAAAGGTAAGGGTCTGTTCTATCAAGTTATATCCAGTTATATGTGTACTAAGCATGTCGATAATCAATTGCCCTGATTTGTGTTTGTGAAAGAGAAATCTCGAAAGTATGGTTGACTGTGTTTTTAATTATTGATTAAGAATTATGTTTCTGTGATAGTCTTGAATTTGTCATCATGATCTGTATACTAGGGTTACTGGCTCCATTAGGGGAGCCGAGCTTGGAAATCGGGAAAGAACCCTCGAGGTTTAAATAAATCAACCTAGCCCCTATCAGGGGATGGGACTTTGAGTTAGTTCCCGAGCTGCAGTCGAGGACAGACGTGTCTCGAGTGTTGGTTTAGGATGGGGAAACTGTCAGGTGCAGAGCGAGAGGACGATATTCCTCGTCGCGGTGGTGCCAGGACCGGGTGGCAACCCGGTTAGCTTTACCCACCCAGAGTTCACAGACCTTTTCCTGGGACCTTGACTAGGTATGAGGGTGGGCGATATCCCACTATGGAGGGTGCTTATACTACCCTGTCGTGCGAGTGCTCGAGGTCTGGCAGCCACCAGATTGCTTCTGCTCGCCGAGATGCCCTCATCCTACCGGGGCTTCCCAGAGAGAGACTCGAGATTTCTTCATGGGTCATTCGTGATCATTCATGCTTTAGATTCTTGGACATGTAGAGTTGTGGATCCCGAGCTGGATTCCCTTACTGAGTTCCCACGAACTC
>JBBMEG010048311.1:0-14518 GCA_037832605.1 Cyclanthera cordifolia
GCAATATTTTTTTAATTTGATATTGTATTTTAATTTATGATTTCTAATTTCTAAATTATTGTCGTTTTAATAAAAGAATATACATCTTCTCAATTAATTTTTGTGAAATCTAATCTCAATTACGATGAAACGGATGTAAGATATTGTATTAAATATATAAATAAATAAATATATTAATAAATTTCAATTTGATTTTTCAGTGAAAAGGGACGTCACTAATATTAATTAATTTTTTGAAATCTGAAAAGACACATTAATCAAACCAATAAAAAGAAAAGTAATTAATGAACTTTTCTGAATTTTTTTAGTATAAGATGTCATTAAATTCAATTATTTCTTGCACTTTTATTTATTAGTGTGTCTAAATAATAATACAATGAGATTGCATGGTATTTTTTGTAATTTTTATTTAATTTTTGTAAAAAAAGCCATAATACAAAAGAAAAATGATGATTAAATCAAATTATAATAGAATAAAGAGGCGAAATTGGCTGGTTGTGAGACTTGATAATCGATGAAGTTACGGTTTCGAATTCTCCATCTTAATTATAATTGAATTAAAAAAGTAAAATAAAACATGAATGAGAAGATATTTGAGAACAAACCTGAATGATTATTATGAACAAGAAAGAGTGGGGAAGAAGCAAATGAAAATAATGCTACCAGAGGAAGCAAGAGGAGGAGTTGTTGATTTTATATAGTGAGCTTGCTGGTTTCAAAATAAATAAATAAATAAATAAATAAATATGACGTGGGCCTTTCCAGGCTTTATGCTTTTTTTTCTTTTTATATTTATGTAAAAAATATATATTAATAATATTTTTAAGAAGGAATGTTCGGAGATTTTAAGAATATTTAAAATTATTATTTAGATTGATTATTTATTTTGAATATTTAGAAGTAATGATTGCATTCAAAAGCTTGTTTGGTATAGTTTATAACTGGTTTTGATGTACTTTTTAAGAGTATTTGAAATTAGTATTTAGAACGAAAATTTATTTTGAGTATTAACAAATAATAATTACAGTCAAAACCTCGTTTGGATGCAGTTTTTAAGAAGATTTAAAATTAATAATGAAAACAAAGACTTACTTTAAGTATATATAAAAAAAAAATGATTGCGATTAAAGTTTTTATACTAATATTTAATAAATATTAATTTAAAATACTAGTTCAAACTCTCGTAACAAATCCTCGTTATTTAGATGGTTAATAATGAGTTACACAAGTAATTCAATTATATATATAAAAATAAAAAATGCTTTGATTAAATAGAGAAAAATAATAAATTAAAGTTATGTCACATTATTATATCTACAAATTGGTGAGATATGTGCATAAGGTACTTCTAATAATAAAAAAATTGATAAGTGAAAACGGTTTATAATTATAATAATAAAAATTTTTTTTTAGTAGAAAAGCGATTAATAGTTAGGCATGACATCTAGGCAGATACAATAAATAAATAAATAAATATATGTGTGCGTAAGAGAGTTTGAAACTCTCATCCAAACAAAAGGTATCTTAAATATTAAGTAAATTATCATTTTGGTACTCAACTTTTATTTTTATTCTATTTTAGTCCTTAAATATTCAAAAAAGTTTAATTTTAATCTTTAAATTTTGAATTTTGTTTCATTTAATTCCTGAACTTTTAAATGTCTAATTTTAGTCATTAAACTTTGAAGTTTGTTCTGTTTCGGTCCTTGAACTTTCAAAAAAAACTTAAATTTGATGCTTATAATATTTTTTTTCTTTAAAAAGTTATCATTTTTCTATAAATTTCAAAAATATTTTCACTTTTTATTTTTGTTTATATTCAAATTATTAATATTATTGAACCAATTTCGATTAATATTGTAGAGACTAATTTACTATTATTTTTTTTTTAATTTAAGGACTAAATTTAAACTTTTGAAAATTTAAGATTAAAATAAAACAAATTCAAAAATTCAAATACTAAAATTAAACTTTTAAAAATTAACTTAGAATGGTTGATATATCATATATCAAAGTTAATTAAATTCAATTTTTGCCGACAGAGCAGTTTCATATTAAAAAAAAAAAAAAAATTGATGTCTTAAACTATATTTATGTGGGCCTAAGTTAATATATGTTATGATGAGTACATGAATTCAAGCCTTTTGAATTCAAGCTTTTCAGGCTGGAACATTCTTGTATTCAAACATATATTATAAACAAACACGACAATTAATTAGATAACTTAATTCTTTTTTGAAAGTAGTATCCATGTTTTTCTTTTCAACATCTATCAAGCTTGCATCTTTTGACAAATTGTCTAATTTTAAAGTCACAAATTAATGTAAAAAGAGATTAAACTAAATCGGTTTATTAATTATTCCCCAACTCTCAACAAACAAAGAGGATAATTCGTCAAAGGTTTTATAAAAAATTGCAGCTCATCTTTTTTTCAAAATTTAAATTTATCATCTTATGTTTTTGAAAATAAATTGCATTACTAGTACTTATATTAACTAGGTCAATTTTGAAAGCGGTTATTAAAAGTATAGTTCTAATGACATTTTGTATTCTTTATTGTTGTTGAATCAATTTTTTATTTTTTTTAGTTTATAATATAAATTCAAACTTAAAATTATTTTTGGACTTTTTTTTTTTTTTTTTTTGGAAAAGGACATATATAAATCTAACAAGCAACAAAGCAAACACTACAATCCGCCTCCAATCTAGAGGCCACAACGGGGGAGCGCCCCCCTCCAAAAAGAAAACACATCCTCCTCAGCGGATAAAGAAAAGTATCCAACGGCAAAATCCCTACAGATGCTTTTGCCCAATAAATCAGCCACCCCATTACAAGACCTACTACAATGAAAAAAGAAAACTTTCCCAATTTTTTAGGCTAACACCCCAATATCAACAACCACATTGTTGAATTCAGAAAAATCCCTACCAACCCCATTCAAAGCACTGACCACCCCCAAAGCATCCGATTCCACAATAATAGGAGGTATCCAACGGCAATAATTCACAATATTCTTCAGCCATTCTTTGATCGCAATGCCCTCAAGGACTTTAATTAACAACACAATAATTCACAATTATTTTTGGACTTTAAAAGTACAAATTCATAAATTTTTATTTCAAATGTCTAACTACTTTTAAAACTTTGTTTTTGGATTAGGTAGTACATTCTTAGAATAGTTTCCTTTTAGGTAACTTCTAAAGACAGATGTAGACTCAAGACAATAAAATATTTTCAATTATTGAATATTTGTTTGAGAATTGATGTTAATAATAGTTGGATAATTAATTATTTATTTGAAGATTGATATTAATACTGGTTGAGTAAGATATTTGATGTGAAATTTGATAGAATAGTTTGATAAAAGGTTTGATGACAATTTTATTAGAATAATAGTATTATAGGTTAAAATATGCGTTTTATAATTCTTTATTAAAATCACGGTGTTATGATTTTTTTTAGTACGAATTGGGGGAGGAGACCACAAATCATACATACATGACACTACTATTTGCAATAAATGAGAATCAAATATCGATTTTCAAAATCGAATCCGTCATGTGGTAATGAACTGAATTACTAGCAAACAATGAAACCAACACGCTAACAACCCTTTCGGATGAATTAAAATGTGCAAACAATCTCGAAGTTAGATATTTGATTCTCCACCGAAAGGGTTGGTGGCGCAATGCTTTGATTGTTTGGTGTTAATCCAGTTCAACCAACGTCACGGGTTAGATCCTGAAAATCGGTATTTGACTCTCAATTTATTTGAGAGTAATAGGGCCTTCTATGGAAAGTTTGTTGTCTCTCTCTCCAAATTTGTACTAAAAAAAAATCTCCATTCTATTTATTATAAAAAAACAACAACGTGATTTGTTATTCCAATTTCCAACCTTGTATGTACTGAAGCATAATAATAAAATTAAAAGTGTGGTTGGTCACCTACACCATGATTATCGAATTGTTTAGATGATTTACGGTGATGTTTATCTTAGGACAATTACATACTTTTTGTTCGAGTCTAGTTGTGTACCTTCTTTTCTTTTTTTCTTTTTTTTTTTCTTTTTCTCTCTCTCTCTCTTAAATTTAACTTTTTCCCTTTAATTTTATCAATTATTATTTTACTTTAACTAATTTTAGATTTAAATTTGATTAATCTATCAAATTGATTGTCTTAAGTAACGTGCTTCAACTAGAGATTTCTATTTTTATCGCGGAGCTGGCGACTGATGAAAATTTTCCCGTTGCCTAAATAGGGCTGGGATGGGAATGCATTCCCCGTCCCGCCCTGATTTTATTTTTTAAATATTCATTTACTTTTATAAAAAAAAATATATATAGATGTTGGTAAAATTACATATTCAAATGAGTATTTTTGTTTAAATGTAAAATATTTTTGAAACTTAATGGTTCTCTTAAAACATATTTAATTATTTGAATTTATTACTTAAAAAAATATTTTTTAAAAAGAAAAAAAGTTAAAAAATTTCCCGCGATTCCCCAACTGGGAATCCTTGCATCGATCATCGCGAAAAGAAACGATGAATTTTGCGGGGACGGGGTTAGATGAAAATACAAGAAAACCTAAATGAAGAAGATGATAGAAGCATAATTTTCTAAGAATGATTTTCCTTACATTCTCATTAATCAGTATTGGTAAAATAACCAGAGAATAGTACACTATGACCTTATTTGGACCAATATGCGATAGACAACTACAAGTTTGTTGTAACAATAAACTTAAGCAAAACGTCAACGTTTTAGGAAATAAAGTAAAGGTTAAAATGACAACATTTAGAACACAACGACCATAACTTTACTCTTCACTAACATCTCCTCAAACGAAGGGGAGACCTTGTAACACCGAGTTTGGCCTGAAGAGAACAAACGCTGTTTTGTGAGAGGTTTTGTGAGAGCGCCTGCTAGCTGCTGATCAGAAGGAAGATGTCCAGCCAAAACCTTGTCACGCACAAAATGTAGATCAATTTCAACATGCTTGTTGCGGGCATGAAATACAGGATTAGCAGCAAAGGATAAGACACTGGTGTTATCACACCAAAGTGTTGGTACGTGAGGAGACGAAATGTTGAGCTCACCAAGGAAGACTGTATCCTGGTCATGTCAGCAGCATAGTGAGCCAAGGCACGCTACTCAGATTTTGTGTTTGAACGAGCAACGACATGTTGTTTCTTTGAACTCCATGACACAAGAGCATTGCCAAGAAAGATGCAGTGGGCAACAATGCTTTTCCTATCATCAATTTCACACGCCCAATCGACATCACTGAAGGCATTGATTGAAAAATGCTCAGATTTAGGAATGAAAAATCCATGATTAATCATTTCTTTAAGATACCTGAGAACCCTTTTTGCAGCCATCCAATGAGTGGAAGTCGGTTTCTGATTGAACTGACTGAGCTTATTTACAATGTAGGAGATGTCAGGCCGGGTATGAGACAAATGTTGAAGTGCACCCATTAGACTTCTATAGGTAGTTGGATTTTCAAGAACATCACCATCATGATTCGTTAGTTGTTTGGTTATAACTGTCAAAGTTGGGCATGGTCTAATGTTGTCAAATTCTAACCGGTTTAGTAAATCATGTATGTACTTTGTTTGAGTTAAGTGCATGCCTTCAGATGTTCTGCAGTCTTCAACACCAAAGTAGTAGTTGAGTTCACCCATGTTTTTGAGGGCAAACGTCGAATGTAACTAACGAATAAAGTCATTAATGTGGGACTTAGAGTTTTCAGTCACAATGATGTCGTCAACATAGATTATAACTAGTAGAATAGTCTTGCCTGTAGTAGCAAAGAACAAAGAAGAGTCTGATTTTGAGTTTTTGAATCCCCACAAATTAAACTAAGCTTTTGAAGCTCGTTTAAAGCTATACAAGGCTTTTTGAAGCTGACATACATGAGAAGGATTAGGAGAATCAACAAATCCTATTGGTTGGACCATGTAAACAGTCTCAGTTAGTTCTCCATTCAAAAGGGCATTATTAATATCGACTTGCCTGATATCCCATTCATTACCGAAAGCCTGGGTGAGAACTATCTTTATCGTAGGATTCTTAACACCGTGAGAGAACGTTTCATTAAAGTCTACTCCTGGTTGTTGATGAAAACCCTTAGCATCAAGCCTTGCTTTGCACCTATCAAACGATCCATCAGCATGAGTTTTTACATGGTACACCCATTTGCACCCTACTAGGTTCACGTGGGGCTCATAAGGAATGAAAGACCACGTTTTATTGGCAGCTAAGGCATCAATTTCTTTTATTATGGCTTGTTTCCATAAAGGGGAGAGGAGAGCAAACTTGACATTATTTGGTTCTTGCACACATGAATGTTCTTTGACCACATAAGCCCATGTCTTAGGTTTATAGATACCTGATAGAGAGCGAGTGGTCATTGAATCAATTTGAACTTCAGACACTGCATCAGGTAAATAAAAAACATAATTAGCAGTATCATCATTCTGTAAAGATTGAGCAGGGCTGGAAGTTGTATTATAAGCAACATGACTGTTAGTGTCATCCAAAGGACTTGCCAAAGATGAGACAGACGAATGAGCACTCGCCTGTTGAAAAGTTGAAGCTAAAGTGAGCAGAGGTGCCGATGGAAACTTTGAGTTGGCAGGTGACCAGGGTTAGGAATAGGGAATAGTGGAGACAACAATACTTAAGTTGGGAAGAGAATAGTCAGTAAAAAACCCAGAGAAAAAAGGAAACATGTTTTCATTGAAAATAACATGCCTTGATAGATAAACCTGGCCAGTTTGTTGAGACATTTATAGCTCTTGTGACTCTCGTTGTAACCTAAGAACACACAACAAGTGCAATGATATTGAAACTTATGTTGTTGACAAGCATAACCAAATACTTTTAAAAATTTGTTGCTTGGAATAGAGTTAAAAACCATTTCAGAGGGAGACTTATTTTAAAGAAATGAAGTGGATAGCAATGTGATGACAAAGATTGCTAAGCAATGCATTCCACCAAAATGTGAGAGGCATAGAAGCTTGTACAAGAAATGTGAGACCCATTTTAACAAGATGTTTGTGTTTACGTTCAACTAGGCCATTTTGTTGGCCGGTGTGAGAATAGGGGTGTCGAAATGCTATCCCAAACTGTTGAAGGATATGAGTAAAGGAACGAAACTCACCACCTAGTCACTTTGAAGAGTTTTGATTTTTCTGTCAAACTTGTTTTCAACAAGATTTTTACATTGAAGGAAGGTCGATAGAGCACCAATTTTGTTTTTAAGGGATATATGAGTGTATCGACTGAAATCGTCAACAAAACAAATATAGTAGGCATATCCAGTAGTTGATAACACAGGGGAAGGTCCCTATAAATAAGTAGTGACAAGATCAAGGAGTTTAGTAGATATAGTTTGGAAAACAGGAAAAAGGAAGGGAAAGAGATTTGCCTAGTTGGCATGGTCCACAAAAGAATGTAGTTTCATTAGATGATAGCAAGAGATTACACGACTTCAAGACTAAAGACAAGACTCTATCTGAACTATGACCCAATCTTTGATGCCATATGGACTTTGGCACTTTAGATTTTACAAGATTGTTGACACTAGTAGTGAACACCAGACCTTTTGACGAACTTGACTAAAAAACAAAATTGAAAGTAGCCGATTACAAGGCATTAGGATTGAAGGGAGACTCATTGGCTTTGGAGTTGATTGGTAGTTAAGGTGGTATGAGCCATCTTAAAGTGTTCCACGCAACACCTCCTCGGTTTCTTTATCCTTCACAACACAAAACAATGGGTGAAATTCCATAAACACATTATTTTCTGCAGTAAAACGTGAAATATTGAGTAGATTATGTTGAATATCTGGTACATGGAGAATATTACTCAATTTAAGTTGAAGTGCAGGGAGAGTTTAGAACCATTGCCAACAACAAGAGTTTCAATACCTGAATATGAGGTTTTGCAGCTAAATTGTTGACATCGCGTGTGATATGGCTTGTAGCACTCGAGTCACCAAGCCAGTAGGGGTTAGTAGTAATTTCTGAGGTTGCAATAAGAGCAGCATTGACATGTTTATTGATAGCATGGCGAGTAAGATTGTTCGGGTTCTTATAGTGCTCATCAAATTGATACCAACAGTTACTGGTATCATGTCCAATTTTATTGCATAGATGACAATAAGGAGGAGAGTTGCCCGAGGCATTGTTGCTTACTTGTTCAGTAGAGTTAACTCTTGAGTAATGACTCGGTCATTATTGTACCTGTCACGACCGCCTTGGCCTCGTCCACGACCACGATCATTTTGACCACCCTAATTGTCAACATATTGCTACACTTTGACCTTGTTGTCCATGGTTTGAACCTCGACCTCCCTGATTTTTCAAGAGTTAGACTGAAAGGAAAACTGACCTTGTTTGTTGTTGGCATAGTTGGCTGACTGTTCTCCAATAGGCACACTAGGGATGGAAGTAGTGAGATAAGAAATGAGATAAGACCTTTTAGAACAGTACAAACAATTGGAATATATTCAGCATCAAGACCTTTTAGAACATAAGAAATGAGATAAGACAATGATATATGGGCCCTTGCAAGTTGCAGTAGTTCAACAGTTCGTTTCATAGAAGATAAGTAGTCCAGCATCTTCATGGACCATTTCTTAATATTTTGTAGTTTCGACCTCAATTGATTGATCTGTGCTTTGCTGGTAGCTCTAAACATGAGCTCCAATGTAGACCAAACTTCTCTAGAGGTCTCAAAATTAACAACATCAGCTGCAAAAGCTGGAATCATTGAGCCAAATAACCATCATGATAGTTGGAATTAGGGAGTTGTGGAGTATTACCCGCTTCATCAGTTCCTTCAACCATCTCTTCTGGTTTTTCTTTTGTGCCCAGGACATAACCATCGACTCATTGACCACGTAGAATAGCAAGCACCATTCCTCGCCATAATAAAAAGTTTTTTTCATCAAGCTTCACTGTTAAAACTATGCTCAGAGGGTGTCCAAAGGGAGTTTGGAAAGAGTGATTCATCATTGTTTGCCCTAGATAGAGAGTTTGTTGAAGATGGAGATACGATGTTGCTTGAGGAAGCTGGAGCGAGATCATCCCTGTCGTTTAGCCTTGACGGCTTTGATACCAAGATGAAAATACAAGAAAACCTAAATGAAGAAGATGAGAGAAGCAGAATTTTCTAAGAGTGATTTTCATTAATGAGAACCTCTAAAGCCCAAGTCTTCAACCAACTGCGCTACTTGGGGATAATTTCAAATTATTGTTAATGTTGAAGATTTTTTATTTTATTTTATTTATTTTTTATAATAGCATCTAATTTATTTATTTATTCATGATTTTTATTGAAATAAACAATATAAATTAATAAATATTTGAAATGTATTTTTTTTTATAATAGCATCTAATTTATTTATTTATTCATGTTTTTTATTAAAATAAATATTTGAAATGTATTTAGATATTTGAAAATAAAAATATGTACTACTTCTGGGTAAATTTAATTTATAAAACTTATTTTTAAAATACGAAATTGATTATGAAATTAATGTCAATTTAACATTAGGAAGCATATTTATAAAATGTGAATTGCGTTATGAACTTATCATTAATTAAAAAATATAATATCTTTTTTATTTAAAACATATTTTGCAAAATATAGATGAACTAGAATAAAGAGGGAAAATATATATATATATATATATATACACACACACACATTAAAATAACAAAATTCCATTTTAAAGAAAAAAAGTTAGAAAAAATGAATACATTAAGAAAAAAAAGTTTAAACCAATTCAAAATGATATTATTTTTTTTGAAGGATAAGTTAAAAAATGCTATGTGACGTGTTGTAACTGCTCCGTGAGACACCAAAGAAATACTTCGATCAATTTATAATCGCGTTTATTTAAATTGCAAAATTAATGATCAAATTACCATCGACTGTAATTTTTTAAAACATGTTTTCAAATATGAAATTAATTGTAAAATTATAGTTTATTTTAAATTACAGAAAAAAAAAAAATTAAAAGTTCTATTTTCTAAAATATGATATCAAGTAAACCAGATAATAAAAAATTTTATATATACTCAAATATATATAAGAAAATAAATAATAAAAAAAGTAAATAACGTCACGTGACACTTAATATATGCATAACACTCGAAGTCGCTGGAGTGATTCTTTGACAATAAAATATGAAACACGCATTTATAGAGCGGCTGTACCCGAAGAAAAACAACCCCGTAACAATTATAAGTATCTAAAAACTAGAGAGTGATAAGCTATCAACAATCATATTTCACAAACAATAATTTGTTCATCAACAAATGATTAGTAACTCGCTATCCAACCATCTTTTTAAGTGTTAGAACTTTCTATTCACTTGTTAAAACATTGTTCTTTATAAATTAATTCAACTATAAAATAAAAACACAAGTATCATCTATAATATATAGTCACAAAAATACTAGCATTACATATTTAAGACACATCCCATGAACCATGATAAATTATATTACTTTCATTTTATATATTTTCAATTTCTTTTGATACTAGTACTTTTTCATATAAGACTTCAAAAAAAACAAAAGGTACTTTTTCATGTAAGCTTTCTTAATAGAAAAATTGATACCAATTCAAACGTGTGACATTCATATGAAAGAGTAATTATAAGAAGTAAAGAAGATTCTAGAGACATTGAAATTATCATGCTGAATTTTAAGCATATTTTCTAACTTTTGAATTTCAAATCTTGTTAAACATGCTCAAAATTGCTAAATAGTTTTTAGATGAATTTGTTAGGTGTATTTAAAACATATCTACCCTTTTGATGTACAATTGACTTTTGGCTTCCTGGATCTTATTTTTCACAAGGTGCATTAAAGAGTTTTTTGAGACTTTTGTATTCTAAGTCATGTACGAAATTTTGGCATTAAAAAGGGCTTGTAATACTTCATTTTTGGGAGAGTATTGAGATCACAACTTAAGTTTTCTTGACTTCGTGAAGTGTTTTTTGTTTTTTTTTTTTTTTTTTTTTTTTTTTTTTTCAAATCTTGCTTTAGGTTTGAATGTAAAATCAATTTATTGAATTAGTCTTGATCAAACTAATTTCGGAGTGAGTTGTCTTAAGATCTAAGAGTGACCATCATCGGTTCTAAGTGAGATCTAAGAGTGTATTCACTATTTTAACTTAACTTTTGGTTGGGATCGAGTGTTGAATTTTCCATTTTGGTGAGTTTTTAAAGGATACTAGCTAGAATGATCACTAGCTAGGTTTGTAAAACTAAGCAACGTTCTAACTTATCAAAAGTATTTTCTTATTTGTTTGAACTCCTTTTTACTTGATTGTGCATTATGTGCAAGTATATCTTCTTAAATTCTTATATTTTGTTACACACCACTACAACATTTTTATAGAGATTTGTTTGTGTTTTTATTAATTTAATCTTTAAAGACTGCATAAATACACTTTTAGTTCGAAAAAACTTAATTTTTTTTTGAGTACAAATTGAGAGAGATCACAAACCTATGATCCGAAAAAACTTATATACATATATATATATGTATTTGTTCAAAAATTTTAGGGGATATTTAGATTGAGATTTTAAGAATATTTAGAATGAAAATTTATTTTGAGTATTTATAAGTAATGACTGCACTCAAAACCTTGTTTGGACATAATTTTTAAAAGTATTTAAATTGAGGATTTATTTTGAGTATTTAGAACAAGTGATTAGTAATAATTGCAATTAAAAATTTGTTTGGATGTAGTTTTTAAGAGTATTTAGAATATAAATTTATTTTGAGTATTTAGAAGTAATGATTAGTAATAATTATTGTAAAAAACTTGTTTGCATGTAGTTTTTAAGAATATTTAAAACTAGTATTTAGAATGATGATTTTTTTTTTTTAAATATTTAGAAGTAATGATTGCAATAAAAAATTAGTTTGAATGTAGTTTTTAGGAGTATTTAGTAAATATTAATTTGAAATACGAGTTTAAACGTTGGTAGCATAAATCCCTTATTTTCCTTGTATTTTCAAAAAAAAAAAAAAAACAAACAAACAAACAAAACATTCATGGTAGAAAAACTAAGTATTGCCAAATGTGTGGATGACTAATTCAATGAGACGCCAATATTGTTATGTGCGAAAGAAAAGATCGAAATCGACAGAAATGCAACCGAATTAAACAGATCCAGTAAATTGGTTTGGTTTTTAAGAACATATTATATCATTTGGTTTGATATTTTAGATAACCAAAATATATATGTTCGGCGTTGGATCTTGATGGAAGAACCAATAAAAAATCGAATCGAACCGAATATCTAAATAATAAGAAAAAAAATGTTGGTATATAAATTTGATGGAAGAACCAATTTAATTAAATGTGAAATATGAAGTAAAAACATGAGAAATATTGTGATACTTATGAAAAATATTGTTTTTTGTGTTAGTAAATCAAAAGTTTTTGGAATAAAATTAAAAATCTAATTGCGATTCAGTTAAAAAATTTGAAAAATAAACCAAAATTTTTTATTGAAATTAAAATCGAAAATCAAACCAAACTAAATAAAAAGCGAACCAATAGTTTTTTCATTCAATATCGCTTCAGACTCAAGTATTAAAAAATAAGGATATTGATACGATTACCAGTTTGATACAAAACTGACAAAAATTGATAGAAATCACCCTAAGTATTATTTAGAAGCTATACCTTGACACAATAAATGATTTTTTTAGACGATAAATGAATTTTCTTCTTGGGAAATTAAGAGGAAACTTCCTCCCCATTACCTTTGTCAAAAGCAATTATCTAAAATTATTTAATCAAAGAAAAGAAGAAAACTTGGCTTACACACTTAGGACATCTTCTAGGACACTTGAGACATCTAATATTTTATTTGTAGGACCATTTTGATAAATGAATTCTTTATATTAGTATGATATTATTGTTACCGAAGTATAAATTCGATCTCATAATTTTGTTTTTAGTTTCGTTCAAAAAATATTATAATAATAAAAATATTTGTCCTCACATAGATATCATGATCCTCAAAAGATATAACCAAAGTATTATACACATAATTAATCAATTCAAAGAGGATAATAAAAACAAATTTTTTTTTATGGTGTTTGTTTGGTGTTTTAACCCGTGAACGTGATATATATATATATATATATATATATATATATATTTGAGATAGACACGTGATAGTGATGTTGAACTGAATTACAACCAAACAATGCAAACGCCACTAACCCTCCCTTTCGATATTTATTTGGAGCTTGTATGAAGCTATTATAAATGAGTTTTTATAATTATTCTTTGAAAATCTCATCCTAACAAGTTATTATTATAATTTCTAATTCAGAACTATTCAAAGTAACTCTCATTTCCAATCACTCAAAATAACTCTAATTTCTAATTAATCACTCAAAATAATCAATTATACAATTATTCATTCAATTATTATTCAAGATATATATATATATATATATAATGATGGAAAAGATATAACAAAGATGCAAGTTTGAGAGTTGTATATATGCTTACCTTGTGGAGGCAAAAGCTCAAACTTGAAGTTTTTCAACAGCTTAACCAAGAAAAAAAATTGATCTTTTATTTGCTTTATATTTCACCAAGCGACCTCTATTCTCTCCAAACACATATCTTTCTAAGTTGGGATATTCTATAAATTCAACTCACTCAGCCTCCCTAGCTAATATATATATACTCTTTTGTATTCATAAGAGATAAAATTACAACTTTAGCCATTTAAATCACTGATTTTGAAAATATTTAAATATATTAAATCTAGTGAATTTAGGAACTTCATAAATCATAAGAAATCTAAAAAATATATTTATACTCGTTCAAGCATGTAAATTACAAAAGTCTAATATATCTAGCAAAAAAAAAAAAAACTAAAAATTGTTACTTTTAATAGCTTTTGTTGGAGATGTTCATCTTGTTGTACTTCTCCTACATTGAGAAGCGATGATTCTTCAACACATTTATAAGATAAAGTGGACTACTTCTCAAAGTTGAGATGAATTGAAACCAAAATTTTAAATGTTGGAGAGGAGAGCTATGGAGGGAAACCTTAAAATTACATATGGGTTCGTTCTCTAAAGGTTGTAATTTTAAACTTTCTAATAAGTTTGGTCGAGATATAAGCTAATTGATGTCTAGTAAGAATATATATATTTAGTAGCATGATTTCCATATAACCATTAATCACCATGAATAAAATGATATTTTACCTTGATATGCTTAATACGATCATGAAATATATGATTTTGTGCTATACGAAGAGCAAATTGTCTATCACAAATTAGTTGCATTGAGAATGCAACACTCTAAAATAAGTTTGTAACAATATCAATTATTTTAACTTACAAGTAGCATCAATCATCACACAATTCTAAACTTTAGCGGACGATAGAGGAGATAGGAGAAGATCAAAAGAAAAGCCATATAGCCAGGTCAATGGACGACAAGTCAAT
>JBBMEG010048343.1:0-17387 GCA_037832605.1 Cyclanthera cordifolia
ACTATTTATTTATTTTATTTCCTTTTCTAGTTAGGAATATAAATCACTATTTAAGTGATCAATGTGTATTCATTATTGGTGTGAGAAATAAAATTAAGAAGCTTTTCTCCCTATTATTTTTCCACATAGAGTATATAATTCAATGTTGAGGCTAAAACACTTAATACTTCATTTACCATTACTGTGGCATGACTTGTGTTACAATATTGCATCGCTTGCAGTTTTAATAAAGATTTCCTATTGCTTTCTGGGATGCTCTTAATCTGTGGCTATGCTACAGGAAGGTTGGTGCGACAGTGTTGGATCTGTTAAAGAAATTCAAGCAAAATTATTAAAAAGGCAGGAGGCTGCAGCTAAGCGCGAGAGAGCTATGGCATATGCTTTGGCTCACCAGGTAGAAGTTCTATCCCTCATCTGCTTCTTTATGTTTTGAGTTTGTTTCCTACTTATTGTGACAATAAGCAGCGATTTTGTTCATTTTAAACTTTCATCCCCTTAAGATGAACTCTGGTTTAAAAAAAAATAATGTTGATGAAAACTTAGACCTCGTATTTTTCTGAAGAAAAAAATAATTCTGTATCATTGCCTTTTGTTTTCATTTTATTCTTTAGAGGGAGAGTTCAATTAACTTAAGATACGCAAGTGTCAATATCACTGTTCTACCTTAATCTATCATTAATAGTATTATAGTTTCTTAACTTCCACCTCTAGAAAAGTGGATAAAAGAGAGTAGTTCACTAATTAGCCTTTTCCAGGAAACAGTGACCAAGAGGAATATTCAATAATTAGCTGACATTTCTGGATGCTCGCCAAGATAGGTTGAAGACTTTAACGTTTATGTCTCAAAGAAGTGATACCTCTTGGTTTTCCTCATAGCTAGTGGTATTTTGCCCATTTCATTTTCCTGTACCCTTGGTTGTCTTCCTAGCGCTCTTTCTTAACAAAAAAAAAAAAAAAAAAAAACAGAAAAGGGGATGTAAAAGCCCAGGAAAATCAAAGAGTTCTCTCTTTGTGCTGAAAGTTCTCTCACTTCATCTATCCTAGCATCCTCTTCAATCTGTTGGTTTCATTCTATGGAATGTAGCTGTTAATTGGTTTTTCTTTTCCAAGAAAAGTGGAAACTAATTCAAGTCTTCGAAATTCTCAGTGGATTGTACTAGACATATTCTAAGTTGAAAAAAAGTTATTCTTGGGAGGTTTTCTGCATTTCATCTCTATGATTTAGTGTTTGAATGAGGAGTGTCGGTTATATTAGATTATTTACTTATCTTGTAAATATATTAAGGAATATTATAACTTATTATATTATTATTTTATTATTTCTCCTATTCTAGTTAGGAAAGGTTTTCTATTTAAATCACATTAGTTGTATCATTATTGTGTGAGAAATAAAGTGAAGGTTATTATCCCTAATTTTCTACAAGGAGTTTGTTGCATTTCATCTCTATGATTTGGAGGAAATTTACATTTTCAGGCTCATTGATACTTGTTTAAATTTGGATGCTCGTTTTTAGCATGTAATTTATAATTTCTCCAGTTTATATTTTAACCTGGTCTCGCACAGTTTACTTCATTCTTAATGTTCAATGAATGTCTTTGATTAATTTTGTCCAATGGATAGCTGATATTTGCTCTTACCTCCAGTGGCAAGCAGGATCAAGACAGCAGGCTGCCCTCTCTCAGTTTGAACCAGATAAAAGCAACTGGGGTTGGAACTGGTTGGAAAGATGGATGGCTGTTCGTCCGTGGGAAAACCGATTTCTTGATATTAATCTCAGAGATGGTGTGATGATTCGCGAGAATGGATCAGCCGAGGGCAAAAGTAACACTAAATTTCATTCAAAAAACACTGGAAAGAAAATAAACTTGGTGACTGATCAATCAAACCTCTCAAGCCAGAAAACTGCTGCCTCACAGTCTGATGGATATGGTTCATCATCACCCACCAAGTCACCTGGGACTGTAGAGGTATCTAGTGCCCGAATTCAAAAGTCCAAGTATAGAGTTGGGCCTGAGATGCCATTTGAAGAAGTCAAACCTAAAGTAGATACTGGTTTGAGATCTCATAGCAATCCAAAAGAGAGATCTACACCGTTGGTCAAAAATTCAAAGAAGCGATTATCCATGCCTAACAATGGTTAGTAGTCTCTCATTCTATATGCATAACATATGTGCCAATTATGTGATATTTGATATGATTGTTAGGACCTCAAAAGAGTTTTCAATTGGCTATCTTCAAATCTTCAAACAACCATACCCCACATGTTGAAGAATAGCAGTGTGCATATGCGTAGTGGTTAGTGTTAAAAAATATTAGCAGTTTTTGTAGTTAGTCTCGGGGTCTCCAAGGTATACTTCACCTCCTAGGTTCGAAAACTCACGAATGAGCATAATTGTATAATCCATTTTTGTCTCTTGGGTCTAAGTCTTGGAATGGGCGTGAGTACCCTCAGGTAAAGTTGGGCTAAACTCCAATTCTCGGTTATAAAAAAGACATAATACGTATGCTTTTATGCTTGGTAGCTTGGAATTGGAACTACAAAAACCGATAGAAACCAAATATATGTATATATATATATGTATAAATGTATATATATAATATAAAGATAATAAAGATGTAAGATATTCAAAGTGTTCAAGATGCTTGGACCCTCCCTATCTTGAGATCACTCTCAAGCCCAAGATATTCACTATCTCAATACTTCTCGATGTATGCTTACCCTTTCTACACCATCTCTTATTTATAGTCTATGTTGGAGATTTGTTGGAATACTCACATTGTGGCAAATGTCCCACATTGGTAAGGTGGAGGTTCTTCAACATATATATAAGATAGAGTGTGCTACTCCTCTCATTGTCAATTAGTTTTGAGATGGATGCCCACACTTTCTAACATGGTATCACAGCTCCAGGTTATTAGACCCCCAAATATTTTCTGAGGACCCAAACCTAAGTGGGCAAAATACTTAAGCGGGAATTTCATGATCCCAAAGAGTTGGATCTGACCCAAGCGAGTGAGCCAAAGCGGGTATTATTTTGGTCCACAAATTCGGATTTAGTCCAAGATGGCTTTCTCTAAATGGTGCCATCTTAAGGGGGCATGTTGGAGATTTGTTGGAATACTCACCTTTAGGCTAATGTCCCACATTGGTAAGATGGAGGTTCTTCAACATATTGATTTCAAAACGTTTTGGTATTCCTGCTGGAATTGGGGAGAGGACAAGCCTCTGGAAAACTTGTGACTATCTATTCAATTTCAATTTTCATCTTCTTTGTGTTTTTCGTTATTTCTCGATCTTGAATCCATATATATAAGATAGAGTGAGCTACTCCTCTCATTGCCTATTAGTTTTGAGATGGATGGCCACACTTTCTAACCGTCTAATATATTTATCTTACTGCTAATAGGATTCGGCATACCTTATCCTACTTCTAATAGGATTACCTGGATTGGATATTTCTTATCCTACTCCTAAATAGGAATGATCATTCCTATAAAAAATCTACCAAATAAAGATAGTAAGAAAGAAGATGAATCATGGAAACCTCGTCCTATTTGAGATTTTAGGTATAGGAAGCCTATGGAGTCAACTGCTTTCTTTCGGTAAGACCACTACGACCTTTTGTTCAAATAGGATGGCAAAGTGGGGTACAATATTAAAGTGTATGACCTTTTGTTCAAATAGGATGGCAAAGTGGGGTACAATATTAAAGTGTATGCTTGAGTCCTAGTTTTAGTTCTGCCCATAATTCTTGTACCTTTTCTTTTTGTTACTAAGGGTGTGTTTGCTTTTTGTAGAAAAGAGTGGAGCGGAGGGGTTAATGGTAGTTTAATACTTGTTTGGAGATTAATATTAGTAGTGGTTGGGTAATTAATTATTTATTTGTGATTGATGTTGGTAGTGGTTGAGTGATATGTTTGATGTGAAACTTGATGGAGTGGTTTGCTAGAAGGTTTGATGAGTGGTTAAAAGTAGTTGCTTAATAAACGAGTGATTTTTGCGCAGTGGTTCTCATTTTCTACAAAAAACAAACATACCCTAAACGTTCAAATATAGTTGTTATTTATATAACTAAAATTTACTCCAACCTATCCGTTTAAACTTTTAGGTTGATTGGTGATTTACATAATTAAACGTGCTACCAAAGTTCCAAGTTATTGACCCCAAAAATTTCGAGGACCCTACCCAAGCGGGCAAAATACTTATAGCGGGCATTTGATGATCCCAAAAATTTGGATCCGACCCAAGCGAGTGAGCCAAAGCGGGTATATTTTGGGCCACAAAATCGGATCTAATTCAAAATGGTTTTTTCAAAAATGGTGTCATCTTGAGGGAGCATGTTGGAGATGCTCACCTTGTGGCAATTCTCTCACATTGAAAAAGTGAGGATTCTTCAACATATATATAGTCTGTTAGTCTGTTTTAGCCTGATTTTGCATAAAAAGCTATAGTATGGCTATCATTGGCAAATCTCATAATGGTGTTTATAGGTTCGACAATGTCTCTTTTCATTTCTTACCAACCTCTCTAGGCACTGCCCAATTTCTATTGTATGTCAGCACATACCTTTCCAATTTGAATTTTTGATAGATGTCTGGTTTATAAATGATAATAGTTGATTTGCTTCTAAGTTGAATTGGAGGTCGGCTTGCTTCAACTATTTTCATTTGTCTTTATTCGTACTCAGTTTTCGGCAAGCGTGCTAAAATCAACCACGTCGAGAACGTTAAGCATTTCTTTCTTGGTCATCTTTCTTAAGAGTAAACTACTTGCTTCCACACTAGCTGTGTAAATCATCAAGACTGTCATACCCATGCTCAATCTGTGCAAGTCATGGCTTGTCTCAAAGCCATGCCCCTTGGTAATCTACTTGAAATGACCCTGCGCAGCCCTGCATTTGCAAAAATAAATAGTTTGTTTTTATCTAGACGTGCTTTCAGGACACCACTTATAGCACCATAGCCATCAGTTCTTCATAAATTGATACATCTGGATGAGGTTAATGATAGGACATTGGCATTGCATTTGTGCTGCATTAATTCTACACGAGCGAGGTCCAATGTGTTTCGAAGCTTGATACTCTATTTACTCTATTGATTTATAGTAAATAAACAAATATGGATTGTGAGGTGACGGCTAACAGGAGCATGAGAATTGATAGATGAGAATAAAATAATAATAATAAGTTTGCAGGACCAAAGTGAGCACGGAAATTTGTAGATTAGGTTATATCGTAGGATTTAATTATAAAAGTTCAAAACATAGGTTCTTTAGATAAATATTTATATGACTAAGTGTTTATGATATGTGCTAAGAGAGAGTGCATTGTTTCTCTTGGCTTTCACCCAAGAAAATTGAGTTCGATTGCAGGCATTGTAGATATGTTATCCGTAAATAATAAAATCATGGGTTGGCCAGTGGTCAAAGAAGGTTTTCGGAATCTAGAGGTGTGGGTTCAATCATAGTGACTAGTTTCCACCTCTATAAGTTAATTTCTTAGAGATTTTCTTAACAACAAATGGTGTTTTGGTTGACTGTAATCTCAAGAGAATAGTCTGTGATGCGCAGTTGGAAATCGTGCTTCTTTTTTTTTTTACCTTTCTGAATGAACAAAACTGTATATTATCTAAGCAACCTCTTGATTTTTACAGTTACAGATCCTGGTAGTCAAAATCAAGCAGTGAGAAATTCCAGCAGCACTTCCGCAAAAGCAACAAAGTCCATCAATGAACCTAAGTCGATTTCAAGAGGTGTCTCAAAATCTGCAAAAACCAGATTGCATCATTGAACACATTCCAAATGGTACGAAAAACACTTCGAGTCGTGTAGTCTTTGGGAATGTACTTCAAGTTCGTGTGTAAATATGGCGACGCCATGTTGGGACGGATCGGTGACTAGCAAATTTGTATTCCTTTGAATTTCTGAGATTATTTCTCAGTGAGTTGTTACAATGGTTGGAAAATGTCTCAGGGAATAAGGTTGGTGAGTTTCATAGTGTGGGTCTGTAATTATCATCTTTGTTTATGGTCTTTTAGCCTGTGGCTCTTGGGCATTCCCTTGTATTTTTGTTGTTTAGTGTCTTATTTCAAAGAAACCATGGTATAGATTGGTCTTTATAATCATGAATCTCTTATACTCCTATCTTTTATTTAGCAGGCCATTGATATGTATACTCAACTTAGATTATATTTGAATCTCTCAACTCTAAATATGTTGTACTGAAAATTATCTTGATTACCCTTTTAAAGAAACATACCAAAACATGACAAAGTTAACTTCTACCTCTGTGCTAAGTTAAGTTGTTTATCCATATTTTTTAACCCAATTTTGTGTTTTATTAAAAAATAACAAATAAACTCAGATACTACTTTTGCTAATATTAATAAACATGATTTTGGCCAAAAGAGTAGTAACTCAACGACATCAGTGTATACCCAATAACCAATAAGTCACGGGTTCAAATTGCCCACTTCCAATTATAATCTCAAAAAAAAAAAACATGATTTTAGTACCAAGTTTTCAAACTGTGAAACGGTAGATATAATATGAAACATAGGTTAATACGATATTTCAAATATATCTCTAAATTATTTGATCTTGGAAATCGGTATTGTCACCCTCCTCCAATTTGTACTAAAAAAAAATATACAGGTTATTATTTGTAAAAGTTTTATTGAAAATCAACGAGCTAAGAAATGAAAAGTATTTAAATTCATTATTTTATATAAGGAACAAACTTACATTTGTTGGTTAAATAACAATCCATATCTGTTGGTCAAAATTAATTTATTTAACATAATTACAATATATTATTGTTACTCCCACATATATATACACACACATATATATAAAATTAATTAAAATAAATTTTATATTTCAATGATATTTTTAGTCATAAAAATCTTATGTTAAAATAAAATACACATGCAGCGTGTCACAATCCATCTTCGTTGACGATCGTGAGACACTTGCTCTAACTTAGCGAGCAAGTAAGCCAAACAAAGATGCAAAGCATATAACTTTGTCGTCTTTACAAAGCGATTATGAGGCACCTGCTCTAACTTTAACTATATTGCATTCATAATATAACTTGGTAAGAAGGAAGTTTAAAGAGGTCATGCCTCTATAATATATTTTGGCACATTTTTTATAAGGCAGGCTTGCATCTCAAAATGACAAGAAGTCATACGGCTCCAAAACTCAAAGGAAATAACAACATGAAAAGTAAATCTTATACTAGGAAAATATGATAAAATGGGTTTTATGGTACATACGGCCATATGCAACACGCACTGGATAAGCATGACCATGACATATTCTCCCTCACTTAAATGGTTTACGACACTGTCATCCCACTCTACTCGAACACAGTGATCGTTCGAGAAACTTACCATCTGGTCTATGCGGTCAGCTATCGCATCAATCCTGTCAACTTTAGTTCTAATCTCATCCATGCAAGATTCTAAAAAAATGAATAATGTCATGGACCTCTTTCAGATAAAGTATCTCTTCTTCTAACTCAATCAACCGGTTACCGTAGGCCTTGCCCATCGTTTTCTTCTCACACATTCTTGTAGAAACTTTCAAATAGAGCTCACAAAGCTTTGATACCAATTGTCACAATTCAACTTCGTTATCCTTGCGAAGCGAATGTGAGACACCTGCTCTAATCCAACGAGCAAGTCAGTCAAACGAAAATGTAAAGTAGGTGGCACAACTGGTGCAACCTCTATCACGAGCCTCTTGAAAAGGTTTTCGTAAAAGGAAGAAAGAGGTTTGGGAATACATTTTATCTTTGAAAGGGTATATGAAAATACAATAAGGACCACTTCAACTAAATAAGGGCCACTTCAGCTATATTGCATTCAACATATAACTTGGTAGGAATGAAGCTTTAAGAAGTTATACCTTCTACAGTACATTTGGGAACATTTTTTATGTAGCAGACATGCACATCAAATTAGCGAGGAATCATACGACTTCAAAACTCAAAGGAAATAACAACATAAAAGTAAATCCTATGTTAGAAAAGCATGATAAAAGAGGGTCTAAAGGGTGTATGCGCTCATATACCATACTCGACAAACATGACCATGACACAATGCACATATATGGTTTCTAGTATATAAAAAAGAGAGAAAAAAAAAGTATATTGTAGAAGTTAAAGTGATCTAGCCAATTTGAATAACTAAGATGGTCACCTCAGTACATCCACTGTTGAAAGCATTTTATTTAGTATTAATGAAATATATAAGAAAATAGAATTGCCTAAATTCAGAATATTAGTATATAAAGTCTTGAACTAAACTGACTATATTAGTTATTCATATTGTACATCTATATATATATCAATATAATTTCAGTCAGAATGTAGTCATTACTAGGTTATACAGAATGACAACTAGTCACCTCATCTCAAATTGAATAACCGAACAAACTCACTTATCTAATAAATACTAATTTATTAGATAAAAATGACAAGTCTCTAAAAAAATAGAACCTTTTTAACATGAAAACTACTCTTCAAATTCTGACAACTTCGAAACCCGAAAATTAAGAGGGAAAGGAAATGTTATAGACAAAATATATCCCAAAAACTCGAACAAGGTCAAACCCCTCCCCTCCAAGGGTTGGCCAAACTACCCCACCCATCTCGGAGGTCAACCAAGGAAGAACCTGACCACCCAGGGGTCGACCCTATCCACCTTGGCCCCCTGAGGATCGGTAAAACTCCTCGACCCCTCTTAAGGTTCCGCCAAACTACCCCGACCCCTCCCAGGGGTCGGTCAAGGAAGGCCTTGTCCCCCCTGAGGTCATCCCTTACGGCTTTGACCCCCCCATTGGTCGGCCAAAGTAGGCCAGAACCCTCTAGAGGTTGGTTAAAGTAGGCCAAGACCACTCGAGGGTCGGCCAGACCAGTCTGATCCCTTAGAAGTCAGCTAAGGAAGGCATCGACCCTGTGAGGTCGACCTTTGCAACCTCGACCCTTTGAAGCGATCCCTGAGGGGACGTTCGAAGGTGAACACGCCTTAAAGTGAAAAATAGTGGAGGTTAAGACTCCCATAATATTCGATCGAGTCTAAGTGATGATTGCATTCGCTGATAACAACCAAGAGTTACCTGAAGGTGAACACCCCCTTAAGGGGAAGGCAAGCCATGAAGGTCAAGGTTGATCGAGTCCAAAGCCGATCCCTAAGGGGTTGGTCGAAGATGAACATCCTCTTAAAGAGGCAAGCCATGAAGGTCAAGGTTGATCGAGTTCAAAGCCAATCCCTAAGGGGACGGTCGAGGTGAACAACCCATAAGTGGGAAAATTCGTGGAGGTTAGGACTCCCCTAATAGTCAACCGAGTCCAAGTGACTACTGGATCTGTCGATAACGGCCAGGAGTTACATCGAAGGTGAACACCCTTCTTAAAAGGAGCAAGCCATGAAGGTCAAGGTTAATCAAGTCCAAAGTCAATCCTTAAGGGGACGGTCGAAGGTGAACACCCCCTTAAGGAGGGGAAAGCCGTAGAGGTCAGGACTTCTCTAAGAGTCGACCGAGTCCAAGTGACAACTAGATCCACCAATAACGGTCAGGAGTTACATCGAGAAGGCCCACACCCTTAAGGGGTTAGCCATGGAGGTGAGAACCCGCAAGGGTTGACTGAGTCCAAGTAACTCCCGAGACAAGACTGTTACATCCCTAAGGTGTAACGGTCTAGGGTTACACCAGTATTCATTTCCCGACTTGATGGCAGACGTTTCAAACGACCGACCATTAAGCTGTCATTAAGTGAGATGTAGCAATTACAAGTCCGACTGGTATAAAAGATCATGAGATTCTTCATTTCAAGGCAAGAAATTACGAGTTAATAAACCCTCTATAAGTTATTGCTTAAGCTCTCAAGTTCTCTCTAAAATACTCTTTAAATACCTTATTGACTTAGACATCCAAGCCCTGTGCCTCACACCACACTGGCGCGCTAAAGTTTTTCCATCTTGTAGGAAATTTCGTCCTCGGTAAACAAATCTTTATCGTTGACCATTTTTCGGCATCAACAGGTATAAAATTAATGACCAAGGGTTAACAATATAAACTAATACTAAGGAGGGATTTCAAAATCAAATAAATAAACACATAGAGTTTTAACATAAATGGTGTCTTGCAAATAGTTAAACCATATGTGGGTTTCAACAACATAAACAACCCGCTAAATAAAACAACACAAAACCAAGGACTCGTCAATGGAGGAAGCAATTCACCTAGTTAGGCGGATCTCCGACATCAACGGCATTCAAAACTTGACCAAGAAGGGTGGTGTTTCCTTAACTTTCAAAGATAGGAGAAGATGAATAGTGCGGCTCAAAAATCAATGAGAGAGAGAAAGAGTAAAAGTGGCGCTTAGGTTAAAAGGTGAAGTGATTTGATTGCAAATAAGGCGTGTGTTCGATAGAGTGCTTATGGAAAGTGAGTTTGGAAGAAAGAGTGTTTGAAATGGGTGCTAATCATACTTGAGCTTTTATGGATGCTTAACTAGAATATACAAATAAGGTGTGAATCTTTTAATTTTTTAAATTAAAACCCTGACTCAAATTATTTCCACGTGATATTAATTAATATTGATTAATTTCTTAAATTAGTAAAGGCTACAAAATCACCTTTTAAATTAAGGAAAAATCTGGGTTGTAACATAATTATTATTGAAGAGGGAATTAATATATTGGACATATGAATTGAACATTTATTTATCGGTAAATAATAGGTTGGCTATATTATAAATATGCATTTATTTGATAAATATGTATTATAAATAAATAAAACAATATATGTGATATATAGACATTTTCTAAAATCCCCTCCCATTAAAAGGGCCAACGAAATTTCATCTCTCTAAGGAAGGGGAAGATATTTTAAAATTTTACATGGGGAAGAGAAACTATTTATTGAATAAATATTTAAATAATTATCTTCAAATATCTTTTAATATTAGATATAAAAAAATATGATTTTTTTTTTCTTGTTTGAATGTCCACTTTCAACTATAAGTAGGAGGTCTGAGATGTCTTTATAATTATCCCACCTAGTTCTGGAGTAACTCATGTAAAAAATAAAACACTTACTCTGTTGAGATCTCTCTTCCTCCTTCTGACGGATTTTTCCTAGCTCTCTTCCCTAAATATTTCCCACCAAATACTCAATGTCACAATGAAGTCATAGCCCAAAAGACAGAGGAAATCTTTCAAGATTGTCTAGGAAATAGATCGATCCTACTCAACAGAAAGACCTGCCAAATTAGATCAGAGATGTCAAATGAAAGTATAGTTTTACAACAACATGTTAATCACCTAGGATAAAACCAGGTAGATCATTCAATAGATAATTATGTGAAATATATTTTTTTTAATCACACGCTTCCGACATGTTAATTATATACTCCTACCAAATAATGGCGGAGGAGACAACAATGGTGATTTGGCACCTTGAAAATCAGAAGATAGACATGATTTATTGTTGGGTAAGTGCACAAGAAATCATGAGCTTACGTTCAGGGATAGAGACCACCAACTACTGTTACTAAAATTTATAATTTAAGTAATTAGGAGAATCAAATTAATTCAAAGTAGGATCAAATTAAGAAACGGAGATTGAAGAAGAGACAATTTTTTAAAATGATTTTATCCTTACGTATCTTAATTAGAAATTGACAACAATACCAGTAACTCAGTGATATTAACGTAGACATGATGACCAATATATCACGAGTTCGAATCTCCCACCCCCATTAGTAATTGATCAAATTAAAAGTTTAAGCATATAATTGTTACAAATAGTTTATAGAGGGTGGGTCGAGTCGGGTTCTTCAGTTCAAATTATTTGTTTTAAAGATTTTATCTAAATTTTTAAATTAAACTAAATTTTCGGGTGGATGAATCCACTAACCTATACCTTCATATATGTTTCAGCAACCCAATTCATATATTTTCGGATTGGGTTTGGTAGAGTAATTGAGTCTTTTTTGTTTTTAACTTAAATATATATTGTTTTTATAAAAACCAATATAATAACATTAATTAATCATTCAACTTAAATTTATACCATTATATATACAATATAAATACCATTAAATATGCAAAAAAAAAAAAAAAAAAAAGAAAGCAAAACAAAACTATAGTTCCATCTATTCAACTAAATTTCACAACCTAAGTCTCTTGGGAGGGAAGGAATCACAATTATATATATATATATATATATATATATATATATATATATATATATTAGGGCTTGTGAGGGAGGAGTGAATAGTGAGTGTTGTGGTGTTTGAGATAGTTTTGGCAATGGGGAAGAACGAAAAGACAGGGCTGGGGCGGGCTCTGGTGAAGCAACACAACCAGATGATCCAGCAGACCAAGGACAAAGGCCGATTCTACAGATCTCAGCACAACAAGGTTTTGGAATCCGTTACGGAGGTTACCGATATTGATGCCGTTATACAGCAAGCCGACGAAAACCATCGCCTCTTCTCCATCCTCAACCCTACTCCCAGCCTTCTCATCAATACGTAACTTCGATCTCATGCATTTCCATGTTTTCTTACACAATTGGAAGGTATTGATTTTGTTATTGCTTTCTGTTTTGCTTCTGATTAGGGATTCAAGTTTGAGAACCGCTGGTGAAATTACGCCTCTCGAAAGGACAGAACAGCAGAAGATCGAGGAGGCTTTGCATGCTAACAGTCTACGAGTTCCGCGTAGGTTTGTATTTCACAACTTTTTCATTTCAAATTTTGTTGGGCTGCAACTTAAATAATCTCTTTCTTTCTTGCCTTTAGGCCCCCATGGAATTCCAGTATGTCCGCACAGGAGCTTGACAATAATGAACAACAGTCTTTCTTAATATGGCGTCAGAGCCTTGCTAGGTTTGATTCTGTTGGATTTGTCCAGTCTCACCTCAGTGAATTCATATTTTTTTAATTGTTCCCGCGTGTTCGTGTTCGTAATTCATAGTTATCGTTCTTAAGTGATTATGTTTATTTTAGGCTCGAGGAGAATGATAATCTTGTTCTTACACCATTTGAGAAGAACCTAGATATATGGAGACAGCTTTGGCGGGTTGTTGAGCGATGCGATTTGGTAAGATTAAGTTCTTTCCTTTTATCATCGCTGTGATATATTGTCGTTACAATGCTAAGCATGATTCTTCAACATAATTTGTTTTTGAATTTAACGTCACTGTTCCCCATGAAAAAAATAAAGACATGTCATATGATCGGCGATAACCAATCATACAGAGGGTTAGATTTATTTACTGTTAGAGTTTGGGGATGGTGGTTGGGCTCTCTAAAGTAGCGTTTTTTTAATTAAGCTTCAATTGTGCCATGTCGTTTCTCTCTCTCATTCGAGTCAAAGTAAGTTGCCCCATATCTGGAGTATTGAAATCTATAGACTTCGATTTCTTTTTTATCTAGGATGAGTTCTTTTTGGCAATTTCGTGCTTTCTAACATTTTGAGGATGGCTCGTCCTCTTCCCTGGCTAGAGTGTTGTGTGCTGGAAGTATAGAGTAACAATTCGATCATCTGAAAGTTTCTAAGTTTTAACTTGCAATAATTATAAAAACTACCTTGAGTTCCATTTCTAATACAACAATTTTCTTATTAAATTATTTATCACGTAATTATGCTTATTGATACTTGAGTTTGAAATTTTAGTTATTTACATTATTATATGAATGTTGGAATGCATTTTACTTGTTTGTCCGATTCTGTTATATAGTGAAGTTTTTTAATTGCTATTTAGTTTCCTGTTTTATCAAGTCTAGTGCACTTTTGATTGTCATGTTTTGTTTGATAGATTGGATCTAAGAAGTGAATAAATAGCTAATCTATGTTTCTTAAGATTAGTTCCTCAAGTATTGAAAGATTTTGATCATTAGTTTCTATATAGCCAGCCAGTTCCTCCCTGTTTAACAATTGTTTTAGTATCCCTCTGTAGAATTGGCATTTACTATCTTGGTAAGTTCATCCTCCATCTCGATATTTTATTTGTTTCTTATAATGCTGAGTTCTTGTTCTTTTTCAGCTCGTGACAGTTGTTGATGCTCGAGACCCTCTGTTCTACCGTTGCCCTGACCTGGAGGTAAATTATTCTCCTTTTTGTCTTTTCTACTATAGTTATTATTGCTGTTCTATTATCTTTCATAGTTTGCAGCATGCCCACCACTTATAGTTTTTCCTTTTGGCCTTGTACTGTTGTTACTGCAGACATATGTAAAAGAGGTTGATGAGCACAAAAAGACCATGCTTCTTGTGAACAAGGCAGATCTGCTACCTTACTCTGTCAGGTTTGTGATTACATTACCACAGAAATGTTAGTTTATGTTTGTGCCTCCTTTACTGAACACATGCCGTGTCGAACAGGAAAAAATGGGCTGAATTTTTCAGTCAGCATCAGATATTATATTTGTTTTGGTCTGCTAAAGCTGCTTCTGCCGCTCTAGAAGGGAAAAAACTTAGCAGCCGGTGGGACACCAATGAATCCGAGGATGGTATGGATGATCCTGATACAAAAATTTACGGTAGGGATGAGCTTCTGGCTCGTTTACAGTATGAGGCAGAAGCGATTGCTTTGAAGAAGACAACATCAAGCATTAGCACTACAAGTAGGTTGAATAATCATTCTCCATGTGGAATTACAAGTGAAAGATCATCGAGTAGCGTCATGGTGGGATTTGTTGGGTATCCAAATGTGGGAAAGAGCTCAACAATTAATGCTTTAGTAGGCCAAAAACGAGCAGGAGTCACCTCTACTCCTGGGAAGACAAAGCATTTCCAAACACTGATTATTTCCGAGAAGCTTACACTATGTGACTGTCCTGGTTTAGTGTTTCCTTCATTTTCAAGTTCAAGATACGAAATGATTGCATATGGAGTATTGCCTATTGATCGAATGACGGAGCACAGAGAGCCCATTCAGATTGTCGCTAATCGAGTTCCGAGGCGTGCGATTGAAAATGTGTACAATATCTGTCTGCCAAAACCTAAGCCTTACGAGCCACAGTCTCGGCCACCCCTAGCATCAGAACTTCTGAAAGCCTACTGTGTCTCCCGTGGTTATGTTGCATCTAGTGGGCTACCAGATGAAACCAGAGCATCCCGCCAAATTTTGAAGGATTACGTTGATGGGAAGATTCCACACTATGAATTACCCCCAGGAATGAAAAGTGAGGAAGATGCTGCGACTGCAAGGCTTTCTGATACAAACGATTCAGACTCGGATGACATTGACGTACCAAATGTGGATGGTGGAAATGTCTCTGGTGTTGAACATATGACCGATTATCTCGATTCATTTGACTTAGCAAATGGAGTTGCGAAGCCAAGCGCCACGAAAAAGAAGGCGAAAGAATCTCATAAACACCACAAGAAGCCACAGAGAAAGAAGGACCGCACGTGGCGGGTCAGCAATCAGGAGGGCGATGGTATGCCTGCAATCAGAGTCTTCCATAAGCCAATAAACTCAGCGCCCCTTCAAAGTGGTTAGCTGATTGTAGAACGAATGGTGAGTGTTTTTTTTTTCTTCTAAATTTTAAGAGCAGCAACCATATTATTTGTTGTATGACTTGTGAAATTTATTTAAATTGTAGAACACAGAATCATAAATTAATATCATTATTATTTTTCTTATATGGCTTGTGAAATTTATTTAAATAGGTTTAAAACTCATTTTAGCATTTCTGATTTTATTTATTTGATAAATCTTCTAAACAGGTAGAATTCGTTCCTACGAAATTTCATGAATATATTAATTCAACCAAAAAAGATGATTTTTTGGTTTTTCTCTACTGCCAAAATCAAATCGCCTTCCTATTTTTAATCGTGTATCATCTTCTTTGTTGGTAGTATTTTTTTCGTTGGGTAAATTATAATTTTAGTCTATAATTTCACAAAAATCTATACTTTATGGTAGAACTCAATTCTTATAGTTTTGAAGAAATATAGAGTTGTAATGTATGAATTTTGTGTTTTTTGTTCAAATAATGACTTATCTCCCACTCTCATCATTAAATACAAAAATAGCTAATAAAATCCGTAGAAGTTGGTTGAAAGTCAAATACCGATTTTCAAAATCAAACTCATGACTTGAGTGATGAACTAGATTACTATCATGAATAATAATATTTGTAATTATATATTTATATATGCATTTGATCATGTTGATTATTGTTTTGTTTGTTTAATCAATTATCTTTACACATTTTAATTATTTTATTTTATTTTATTTGATATTCAAAAAATTATGTTTTCTATTTTTCATATTTATTTTCATCAAGGAATTTCAAATAAAAAAAATTTATTTTTTTATGTCATGTCCTTTAACAATATTTGTAATTGTTTTGATTATCTAAATATAACAAATTTAAAATTTTATAAATAGAAATACTTTAAATATGTTCTTTTGTGAATAAAGAAAAGAAATGTATTTAATAAAATTTATCTCGTGTAAAATTATTTATTATATAAAATTTATTAATATAAAAGAATAAATTATTTTATTTAATTAAATCTACGTTTACTTCTTTTTTTTTTTCTGATTATACATATAACAAATAATAAATAAAATTTGAAAATGTTTCTATTTTTCTTAGAAAAACTTTAAAATCTTATTTATGAAATAAGAAAAATAAAAATATTCAATTACAAATAATATATTAATTATCTTCATTTATTTTATAAAAAACAATCTACATCGCCCCTCACATCAATTTTTATCCCTTCCTAACCCACCACTTCAAACACATTCTTCCTCGATACTTCTTATCTCTTCCCTACACTCCAAACACATACTTGCTAACATTTCACTTACTTTTCTAAGATAACCAAACGCGCGGCCGAAACAAAAATGTGGATGACTCAATCATACTTTTTCAAAACTTCAACATGGAGAGAGATTTATGAAAGCATTTTAATAAAGGTTATGAGCATATATACCGGTAAGATGATTCAAAACACATAAATGGTATTGTCTCTTCACAAATGAGACTTCTACCCTATCAATTTTCGATTTAATTTTAAAACCCATTTTAGTATCTGGAACTGGGTTTTGAAAACTAAGAAAAACACACATTATATATATATATATATATATATATATATATATATATATATTAGATTGGTTGTAGCTGTTCACACGAGATTTCACCGCAAAATAAGAGAGCGAGACACGTGTAATTTGAAATATATATTTATATTGATTTGAATATGTGCGAATGTGGGGTACAATCTCTAATTTATTCCTCTGATTCTCTCTCTCATATACAAATACTTCTAGGGCTTTTCAGCTTATCTCGAATGTAGAATTGTCTCAAGGGCTTTGCAGCTTGTTCTTGAGGTTGAATTTGTTGGT
>JBBMEG010048354.1:0-17379 GCA_037832605.1 Cyclanthera cordifolia
AATTAAATTATTTTTGATTAGAATGTTTTGAAACTGAAGTTAGACAAGTCTAACAAAAAGTTATTATATGATCAGACAAAGAGCGTAGCTCAATTACATTTTGTACTAACGACCTCAATATTAGAGTTTCAGTTCCAAAAAGTTATCTCGAGAAACATCTTAAAGATTTCATATTAATTTTGATACGAAAGTTTATACAACTTAATAATCAACCTAATTAATTAGTTAGAAGTATAAAACTTGAATGCTATTTGTTAGGAATTACATAACCATGAACACATATCTTTATTATCCAATGTTGTTCATTCTGAACATCAAAATCCTATGATTTTATTATTTAATTAATTCCACTAATTAATTCCACTCAACTCAAAAATATTTAAAACCTTTTCAGATATGGCGTTTAATTTGTGGCTCCAGACGGCAAACTCGTGAACTCTAAACCTTCTCCTTTTTTTTTTCTTTTTTTTTTTTATGGACAATATTTCTGAGAAAATAGAAAATAATATTAGACCCTTTTTTTTTCTTTCTTTATATGCAAGCACACATATCATGAATATATATATAGATTTGTCCATTTCTGTAAAAAAAATTAAAAATAATAAAAATAACTCAAGCCTATTTTTCAGCATACGAGCTAATAGCTTGATGACATTAATGTATATTCATCTATAATTTAAGGTAAATTATTCTATTTTGTTTATTGTTGTGCACATGGTCACTTATGTGTAATTTCATCATATCTGTATTTGTAATAGTTGCGGTTAGGAAAGATACATGAATAAATCGAGTTTACATTCATATGAAAGGAATCTTAGAGGTATAGTCTCATGGTTAAGAATAAACGTTACTGTATTAGGTTTTTATGAGTGTGTTATACCAATTTTCAGGATCAAACAATAAAACCAAAAACGAACCACGAATTCTTTCGAATCGTAAAATTTTAAATTGTGTAGAAAACTAGAAGTTTCATGCATAATTGTTCATGTGTTGTTGAAGAAATCATGACTCTTTTTTTTTTGTTTCCTTGGGAGTAGAATTAATTGCATAGATATGATTTAAAATTAAATTTATTTTTTTATAAACAGTGCATTAATTGATCAACTAATTCCAAAAAGCTACTTCACAGTGAAAATTACTTGACTTGAGAGGGGTGACTCATGTGATACTTCAACCAGAAAGAAAAGGTGAAATCTTACTGAAAACAATGTTCAGATGAATGTTAACCAATACTATACTCCTCTTTTCTTTTCTATTAATCTTTGCATATATATATATATACACACACACATATATGTAGTACACATATATTTATGAATTATGGGAATTAGTTCATGTACATTTTTACCATTTCTTACTTAAAAGTTGATGAATATAACTCATGTATTTGAATGTCAACAAAATTAATGAATTTCTAGATATGAAGCTCTGAGTTCATAATTTTTTATTTATTGGATAAGCAAACACCTACTTACAATTTTAGATTTTAAAGAAATTTCTCTGTTACGATTTTTGGCAAAATATTATAAGCGAAATATCCCACATCGGAAAGAAGTAAGGAAGTGATGGGCTCCAAGCACTTTACATGTGGTTTTCGTTTCAAAGCATTCAAGTCAGAAACACTTTAAGTACTGACTCTAATTAAATTCCTTATTTTGTGAAGGGTGTGGCAAAGGGTGCGAGTGGTATAAGCTTGATAAGAGAATTCGGTGTAATTGTAACAATTTTTCACATGGATGGAAATTCTTTCTGTCTATGGTTTTATTTCAAAATAGTAGAAGTGCATATAAATTGACTTGAACATTTACGAATATATATATTATAATTAATAATGTACAAAATTCAATCAATTTAGACATAGGCTATAAGGTTAGAGATTTATATCTCCAGCACTATATGAATGGGACATATGTTACATGTATTTGAGTATAAATGTAAAGGCAATAAAGAAGTCAATCTATAAAGTTTAGACAATACATTCAAATAGTATTAGATTATGTGCAAATATAAGATTCATTCTCTTTTTTTTTTTTTTTTTTTACCATTTTTTAATCAGATCTCAATTTCATTATTAATTTAAATCAGATATCGATATGAATTTAATAATTTTTGATATCATTAGCATAAACAATGATCAAAATAAATCGAAAAAAAAAAAAAAAAACATGAAAATTGCAGCCATACAAATTTATTTGCATGCCAACATTAAAGGCAAGCAAGCATTGATTTGTGCATTCATGAGTCTTCACGTTAACTTTGATAAGTGACACGTGAGTCTCTTTTCATCCACAGAAACTTCTTTTCTCATACTTCAACAATTATAAATAACACCAAAACCATTAGATTCTTTATTTCAATCAACACTCAAAAAAAAAAAAAAAAAAAAAAACCAAGATTTCTTCAGCAAAAATGGCACCAAATGGGGAGGCAATTTCAAGGAGCAACAACTTCACCAAGCCACCAAGGCTTTCATGCACTGCCCTCCAAAGAACGACCTCGGACATATCGATGGAACTGGGGAAGGAGTTGATGATAACATCATCAGATACCAAACAAGCTGGGGTGCTTCCACCGATATCAGAAACCGAGGATGCACGTTGCGAGTGTTGTGGAATGTGCGACGAGTACACTCAAGACTACATTGATCGGATGCGAGAAAAGTTCTTTGGGAAGTGGATATGCGGGCTATGTGCTGAGGCCGTGGAAGGCGAAATAGAGAAGCACGGAGGTAGCAAAGAGGCAGCGTTGAACGCGCACATGAGCGCATGCGTGAGGTTTAACAAACTCGGGAGGGCGTACCCGGTTTTGTTTCAGGCTGAGGCAATGAGGGAGATGTTGAAGAAGAGTAGAATGGATGGGAGAGGAGTTTTTAGGGGTAAGTCTTTGAGCCCTAGAGACAAAAGTGCAGTTCAAAAGAAAGGTGGTATTGCTAGGAGTTCAAGTTGCATTCCGGCCATTATAAGATCAGAAGATATTAACAATCTCAAACTACAAAACTAATTCATAAATATTGCTTGAGATCAGCTAATTGTAGTCAGTTTAACCACGAATTGGAGCTTTGCTCCACTACATATCCAGTGCATCCGCACCCGTAGTTTCAACCCCCGGTTTGAAAGGTCTTTTTTTTTCTTCTAGGTGGGCATCTAATATTTTTGCTTCCCTTTCATGGGTTTGTTTTTATCATGTAGCTATTGCTTTGGTTTGCATTAACAAGTAAGTAAAGCTTGTAGAAGATGGATGTGAAGATTTCACTGCTAGAAACAATTCATATTCAATTCTAGGCCATCTTCATTTATAATTTATTTACAGCATGTATCTATATGAAAGATTGTTCAAATAAATCTGTTATTATTGATTTTCCCCATCAATTGATAATAATTTTTAGGGTGTAATTATTGTTGATTTTCCCCATCTGTTATTCAATTCTTGTTAAATTTCAATTAAATGCCATTCAAATCTCTAAAATTGAGAGAAAGTTGGCTTTTTTCATGATTTAAGAGGTTTTATCCAGCCATAAAACCCATAGAAAATCTAACTAGTAAAATCTAGACTATATTCTAAATGAAAACTAAATTTATTAATTTAACCTTAAATTTACGTTTAGAAATAACTGATCGAAAAGGTCGGAGTCGCATTCGTGGTAATCCGGTTCAATATCACGTCACGAATTCGATCTTGAAAATCGGTATTTGGCTCTCATTTATTTGAGAGTAGTTATGCCCTCTATGAAGAGTTTGTTGTCTCCCTCCCCGATTTGTACTCGAAAAAAAATAAAACAGTTAGAATAAACTGTGAACAATGATTCTGTAAGTTTAATTTACTCTTCTCAAATGGCACTGTAATTAACTAAAAAAAAAATAACTAAGCGCAGTTAATACAATGATGAACAAAGATTGAGAGTACTGAAGGAGCAACCCAACTCACTGTCTGTCTGTCTTTCTCTCTCTCTTACTAGGGATCCAAAGTTTACAGAGTCAAAATAACTACCAAAAGAGATCTAAGAGTAAATAAGTCTTCAACTTAATTTAGGAAACCTAAGCATCAAACAAAGGACCAGTTCACAAACATAAAGCAGATGCAGTGTGCATTTTCTTCTTCATTCAGTACCTTCCAAGCCACGGCTCTTTCGTACGAGACAGGTCGGCCCATGCTCGACAGGCATATGCCTCCTTGAAGACAAGCAAATCCCTAAAAAACAAGAGCAAGTACTATTGGATTGATACCTTTTTATAATATTTGCGAATGTCATCTGACAAACTATCTAACCTTATAGTATTTAGTTGTCAAATTCTAAGTAGGTGGTCATCATGGATTGAATCTACAACTTTTCTCGGCTTCTTTGACCAATAAGTCAACTCATGACATGATAGTTGACTTAAGAAAAGCCATGTTGCATTATCAGTGAAATTCTAGAGTTGATGAGAGGAGAGGAGAGGAAGTGGAAGAATTCAGAAAATGAGGTGATGTGAAGATATAAAGTATTTGTTTGGAGATTGGTGCTTTAGAGAGGAGAAGTTGCAAAAAAATTTCTTGGGATTTGTGGTTAGGAGAAAAGATGTTTATTTTAGATAAAATTTAACATAAAGTCCGATGAGATGTTAGAAGAGGTTGAGAAGGAGTTGGAAAGAGGTTGCAATGTACTAAAAACAAACAAGAAGTTCAACTTCTCCAATTCCTCTCCTCTACATCCAAACACCCCTTGAGTGTTTGAATGAATAATTGTAGAAGTAATTATTCTGAGTGATTAAAATGAAGAGTAATTTTGAGTGGTTTTGAAAGAAAAAATACAGTAATAGATAGCTCATTTAGAAGAGGTTATTTAAAAAGTGATTATAAATACTCATTTGTAATAGTTCCATAAAAGCTCGAAACAAACAAACGTTTTACAATACTGATTAGACTTATTGTTGAAGAGATTGGGAAAATGAGTAAATACCTGTTGCATTATCTGTGGAAATTCGGAACAAAGTGTCTTTTTTCCATTATCGTCGAATATCTTCTCCAATGTTATGTCCTGTAGTGCAACTAAGGTTGTCTCGAGCATGTCGAGGCCTGCCTGATTTGCAAAGGTGAATACCGGCAATGCCTGCATAGACAACAAAGGTTTCTAAAATTATGTGCTGCAGATAAATATTTGTACAATGTAGATGAAAAAGAGACCTTATGCAAAAAATAAAAGAGGCAAAGCCGTCTAAACCTTTTTTCTAAATGTTAAGAACAACTTTACGGTCGATGAAATTGTGAAGGCATACCAGTTCAAAACTAACGGTGTATTAGAAAGTGTGAAATTGTGAAGGCATACCAGTTCAAAACTAACAGTGTATTAGAAAGTGGAACATTCATCTCAAAATTAAGTAGCTATGAGAGGAGTAGTCCACCTTTTATCTTATAAACATGTAGAAAAATCCTCATCTTTTCAATGTTGGACAAATGACCACAAGGTGAGTATCTCCAACATGCATCCTCAAGATGGCGCCATTTTTGAGAAAGTCATCCTGAATTAGATCTAAATTTGTGGCCCGAAATATACCTGCTTAGGCATACTTGCTTCGGATCGGATCCGAATTTTTTGGATTATCAAATGTCCACTTAAGTTTTTGCTCGCTTGGGTGGGGTACTCGAAATTTTGGGAGTCAATAACCCAAAGCTCTGGTACCTTATTAAAAAGTGAGGACATCTATCTCAAAAGTCAAAACCAATCGGCTATGAGAAAAGTAGTTCACTTTATCTTCTAAATGTGTTGAAGAATCTTCACATTTTTAATTTGGGACAAACGGCCACAAGGTGAGTATCTCCAACACGGTGGACCATTGTCCCAAGATTCTAAAGCTGATCATATCAAATGTAATGTAATGCCCAAAATTACTCAATGTTCTATTAATTTCTTGAGATGGTTAGATACAATTAACACACCTTTAAAGAGCAGCACATGATTGCATCCGAGTGATGCCACAATGTTTTCAGGACAAGTTCTCCTCCTCCTCCTTCATTACCAGATTTCAACAGTTCAACCCCCAAGTAGCACCTGTAGGCAAGATTTATGCACCCAAACCAATAAATCACATATTTGAGTCTTTCTTTGTTCAGCAAATTTCGAACTTCAATGACTTTTTCTTTTACTTGATTAATCTTTTTTTTGGTTAAAATACCATTCAGATTTAGAGATTTGATTCATTTTGATCTTATACTTTCAAAAGTTCAACCGTAATCCCAGGTCTATCAAATTTGCTTCACTCTAGTCTCTAAACTTTCAGGTCTTTCAATTTTAATCTTACACTTTTAAATTAAATTAAATTTGGTTCTTATTTGAAATTTTTTGTTAAGTTTTATTTAAAAACTAACCATCTTTCTACATAAATTTAAAACATATGTTTACTTTTTTTTTTTATATTAAAATTATTAACATTGTCGAACCAATTTATAAAAATATCAACTTCAAATTTAATATAGGGACCTATTTTAAACTTTTTTAGGGACTAAGATGTTCTTTTTTTTTCTTTTTTTTTTTTGCAAGTCTGGGATCAAAATCCAACAACTTGAAAGTCTAAGGGCTAAATTGAACTTTTGAAAGTTTAGGGATCAAAACAGAACAAACTTCGAAGTTCATGGACCAAAACGGTATTGTAACCATTTTTTTTTAAGGAATGGCATCCCCAAAGCAATATGAAAAAGAGGATGAAAAAGAGGATCTTTTCAGCCAGACGTGGAAACGATTTTTTTTTTTTTTTCACGTTGGAAGAGAAATTATACCTGTAACTGTTGGAAATCCAACGTGCAAGTGTTTGAGCTTCAGGAGTACCAAGGGGAGAGCGTAGTCCAGCATATGAAGTTAAATGAGAAGGTGAGAGAGCTAATGCAACCCTCTGAACAGATGATATAATACTACGAACATATTGTCGAGCCATTGATGCCACATGTTCTTGCATATGGCTCTCAAATGCAAATTCAAATGCAATTGTCATTACAGACCTCGTACAGCCAGAATTTGCAGAGTCATTTGGTGCTCTATTACCAGCAGGCCCAATTTCGAGAGCAGATGCAAGGTCGAGTGTTCGATTAGGACTCGATGCTTCCTGAAACATTTGATCGTGATATCAAAACAACAAGGAGATCTTTGTTTGAGAGTTTTAAGGAGTTATGAAAAATGAACTATTATAATCACTCTATAAAAATCTCATCCAAACGAGCTATTACAACATTTTCTTCTATATAATCACTCAAAATAACGCTTCATTTCTAACTACTCCACAATTTTGCAAACAAACACCTCCTAATAGTAATAGAAGGAGAGAGAAACTAAAATCCTAACCTTTCCGGAATCAAGTGGTATTATCCTAAACCCGGAGGGTAAAAGGGGTGCGTCGTCAGCAAAAGAGGTGTCGATCGGAGCAAATATTAGCTCAGCACATGTGCCAATGGCGTTTTCATCCATTCCACTGCAGAGCTATCAGAAAATAAAACAGCAATAAGGACCAAGAGCACAGAGGAGATGGTGAGAGATAGAGAGAAGCAGATGCATTTTAAAACACAATGTTTATTCAACAACAATAGCATATAAATAAGGGTAAATTAAAATTTTAGTCCTTATAGTTTGAAGAAAATTAGAGGTCAGTCCTTATGGTTTAAAAATCTAGACTTTAATTCCTATAGTTTGGAGAAATCTACAATTAGTCTCTATGGTTGGAAAAATTAAAATTTAATCCCTAAAGTTTGATAAAATCTAAAAAATAGTATATGTCGTTTGTAATTGTTAGTGAATAAAATGCGTAAAAGTTAATTATTTGTGTTTAATGATAAAAGTGTGAGTGAGTAATTGATTGAACAAAAAAGTGAATCATTCATACATCAAAAGTCACATATACGTACTTAATTCACCTACGATGTACAAATAACATGAACTATTTTTTTAGATTTTTTCAAACCATAGGGATTAAATTCTATTTTTCTAAACCATGTGGACTAAATTCTATATTTCTCCAGACCATAAGGACTAAACTCAAGATTTTTAAACCATAGGAACTAAATCTAACTTTGTCCAATCCATAGGAACCAAATTAATAATTTACCCTATAAAAATAACTATCAGGTACATACAACACCGTAAACGAGACCATTTCTGTTTCCAATGATTAGAGGAAATAAAAATAAATATAAAACAAAACAGGTTAAGGTTGATCGATAGTCAACGTAAAGTCGTAAACTTGAAAACAAAGTGGCATTCTTTCTTCAGACCATTGGAAACAGATATTGGCTCTGCTACAGTTTCTATGTAGCTGATAAGTTTTTTATATGCTATTGTTGTAGAAAATCCTTGAAGAACATAGGACCTGGTATGTTATATTTGGACATTTTATGTAAACCTACACTTTAAAAAGCATAATCTTCCAGAGCTAGTAAATAAGATGAGCAACCAACACTTAAGCAGTACGTACCTGCAAAAGAAACATTTCTCTAGGCATCATAGCATCTTCAGGTGTATGGCCAAAGCCTTCCAGTTTAATCACTTCTAGAAACTGAAGTCGGAAAAACACAATTGGTATAACTATAACTAACTGCGAGAAAGAGGCCGAGCGGTGGCCGTAAGAGAAATGATTCATTGCAACATTTACATAACGTAACCGACCTCTTCGTGCTCGATGGTGTGAGCCAACGGAAGTATTACTTGATTCCCGAAACTTCCAACTCTGGACCCTGGTAAACTCCATGGGCCAACCTTAACAGCAGCAGCTGAATAAGCATCAATGTTGTTATCTGCCCATTCTGATCTGTGCTCCCGCAGAAACCTCAGTAAAATTGCAGGAGGCACATTCTGCAGTTGCAAAATTGAAGGTGAAACAAAAGATTTGCAACAACATAAAAATAACCAGATTCAAATGGATAGGCTATTATGAATCAAACTGAAGATCAGTGCTATGAAATATGTGTCTGAAGAAGGCATTATAAGAAAGAATGAATCAACAGCAAATGAATTGCTGCCTGCCATTTTATCAACCAAAGAAAAAACACAATTTTACCTGCAACAGCATTGATGCTCTAGCACATAAAACTGCATTAGTTATGGAAGAGAATCCATTTGTAAATGAAATATTCAATCCCATTAGCTTGTCAGGAGATGAATTTACAAGAATAGTTACATCATCCATGCCATCATTTCCCATCACAGACCACCCTTCGTCGTTAAACCCATTAAGTGCCTCGTTAAAACCCCTACAAGATATTCCAACATTACTTTTTCTTTTTCTTTTTTGGAACAGAATATTCCCAACATTAAAACAATCAACAAAGCGACATAACTAAAGCAGATATAGAGAATCAACTGTAGTATGCTAACCTGGTTAGCCTTTGACCAAGAGCACGCAAAGCCGCAGGGCGTCTACCCCAGCCTGTTGCATTCGACTGAGAAACTTCATGAGCTATCTGCCTCAACTGGCGTAGAGCCTGAATAAAAATGAGAAAAATTAATGCATGTACATCTTATTCGATTCAAATAATATAAAAATGCATAAGCTCGTTACTGAATTATGCAGCGCTTAATCCATATACGCTCTTACCGCCATAGTCATCTTTTGAGCAAGAAAAGTGGATGATTCATACAACGGACGCAATACTTCTGGAACACTCCATGGCTAAATAATAAATGGAGTACACTCAAATTAGCATTGGTCGTTGAAATTTAAAGCATGTTTACGCCAAAAAAAAAAAAAGAATTTCTGATTCGAGGGAAAAAAATTGTGTATATACTACCTCTAGATCCATATGATCAACTATATGAATGATCGAGCCGCCTCCTTCACATGGCCTTATCAAATATCCACTCGATAACATATCTGCTCTGACAAAATGCTGTACTGGAGGCATAGTTGGACCATTCTGGGTGTTCTTAAGTGATCTCTCACAAATCTATATACATTAATTCACCAAATATTTTAGACAACCAGCCCAACTATGAATAAGTGAAGTTGAAATTTCAAAACAAGAAATATATAACATTCCAAAAACAGCATACCACAAGGCTACCATCTTCCAAAACAGAAGTGTAGCGTAACAACCAGAAGTCCCTAGCAGGCGCCAGTGTTGTAGGCGCATAGAGCTACGAAACCAGGGAGAGATAAGAGATGTCAATGTGACCAAGATGCTTGAGAAATGGAGGAATGGAAGTCATTTAGAAATAAGTAGTAACCTGCATGTAAAGCAGCTCAATGGTTCCACCATTTGCTGTTGGCAGCACATTTAGAACATCCAAAGCTCGGCAATCGCGAAACCACGATGGCTGATCCTTGAGGATTTCAGCAACCTGAAAGTTGTATTAGTCATTCTTACAGTCTCACAAGCTTAAACTTGAATGTTGACAAAAAAAAATTAATCATCATAGCACTTACTCTAGTAGGTTCTAGACCCACAAGGCCGCATGCACGTGCAGCTACACCAGGGCAACCATGAGAAATAGCAACGATTCCAATGGAATCCGGACCAGGCTGTACAAGGAAGATACAAGAAAAATACTTTAAAATGTAATCTTTATCCCATTCAACGAAAATTAATTTGAAAAGAACATCTTGTTATACCTCAAATAAGCAGAAGAAAAATAAAAATAATATTAAAAAGTGTGGATATCCATCTCAAAATCAATTGGCAATGAGGAGAGTAGCCCATGTATCATATAAATGTGTAGAAGAATCCTCACATTTTCAATGTAGGATAAGTTTCACAAGGTGAGTATCTCCAACATACCTCCTCAAGATGGTGTCATATAGAGAAAGTCATCTTGAATTAGATCTGAATTTATGGCCCAAAATATAGTCGTTTTGGCTTACTCGCTTGGGTCACCAAAATTTTAGTATCATCAAACGCCCACATGGGTGAGATACTCAGAATTTTTTGGGATTAATAACTCACATTGACCCCAAAAAAGGCTGTGGGTGTGGTGCAGGCTTACTTGACAGCCTTTCCCACTAGTGACCGAAGCGGGACGAGAGGACGAAGTAGAAGTCAAAATGCTTTCCACTTGTTGATCGTCCTGCGCTTGGTTGCGTTGGGTACCATGTTGAATTATGTAAACTACCAATCAACCTAAAAGATTAAGCTCTTAGGTTGATTGGTAGTTTACATAATTCAACATGGTATCAGAGTCATGCCCCAAACATAGCCATGTCGATAGATCCGCCCCAATGTAGGACAAAGACGTTGGAAGCTGGGAGACAAAATTGTGGTAGCTTTACCAGGCTAGCAGTGTACTCTCAGAAGAATGAGAGTTTGGTCTGGATGTGAGTTAGATAAATTGACTCGGGAAAAGAGGAGTCGGTCAGATATATATAGTCATGGTAGAAAATCCAGTCTACCAGACCAATGGTGTACTCTGAGGAGAAGAGTTGGTTTAAGTATCAGCTAGACGGATTGACTATAAGATGGAGGCTCGGTCTTTGTTCAAAGGGAGGATATAATCCTCTAGTGCCGAATGTAGAAGATGAATCCATAGTGAAGTTAGGTAGAAATTCGTTCGAAGGAAAGATTGTAGGGATGCAAATAAAGTTCTCACATTGGTTAGAAGAGGGAAAGATTATGAATATATAAGCAGGTGAAACCAAAGACAAAGCCATGACCATTAGAGTGTATGCCCAAAGTGGACGATATCATATCAATGTGGAGATTCGGGTAGAATTGTCATCCTAATCAAACGATGGAAAGGTGAGGATTCTTCGACAAGAAATAATAATGTTATGTAGCTATTTTATTATAAAAAAACAAAGGTACTGATAAAAGGGTCTGACCATGTGGGAATGTGATATTGGAGAAAACTGAATGAATTTACAGTAAATTTAAACTATTTACTGACAGTAGATAAGCACAACAAAAACAATTGTCAGACAAGCAGAATTTAAAATTTAGTGCAAATGGAAGGTAAAGCCACACCTTCATTCCAGGCATTTGGACCCACTCCACGGCAGTTCCAGTGGCCTTTGAAAGAAACTCTGTTAAAGTCTCTTCTGCAATGGACAAAAGTCTGAAAAATATACAGAAAACCAATAAATCATCTGTGCATAGGCAGAAGACAGCAAATGTGGTCACAGATTACGATATTAGACAATGACGCAACAGCCAAATGCCCACTAACCCTGCAGGGCTTGCATCCCTTGGAGGATGCTGAGAAGTCAAATTGTGTTGACCGCTAGTTACCACCGGTTCACAATTTGTATCTTTAGCTCCAAGCTTCGTCTGCAAATAAAATACATCACAAATCAATTGTAACCAAACAAGAATTCATGTCCCCATCCTTACCATTTGATTGGGTGGGTTTAATTCAACATAAACACAAAAGTTGTTTGATAAATCAGGTTAAAACACCAATCAACCTACTTTTGAATTAAGAAAATTTTAATTATTTCAGCACATAACCTTCAACACTAAGGGGTTGTTTGTTTTTGAATTTTTCAAATCAATATTTAGTAAATATTGATAAACTACATACAAACAAGCTTTTAACTGCAATCATTACTCTTAAATACTCAAAATAAATTCACATTCTAAATACTAATTTTAAATACTTTTAAAAATTACATCCACTCAAACTGAATGCAATCATTACTTCTAAATACTCAAAATAAATTCTCATTTTAAATACTCTTAAAAACTACATCCAAACAAATTTTTTGACTGCAATCATTACTTTGAAATACTCGAAATAAATCCTCATTCTAAATACTAATCTAAATATTCTTAAAAGCTACATCCAAACAAGTTTTTGACTATAATCACTACTTCTACATACTCAAAATAAATCATCATTCTAAATATTCTTAAAATCCACATCCAAACATCCTAATACCACTAGAACGTGTTAAATCATTCATCGACCTAAAACTCTAATAGATGGATCGGAGTAAATTTGATTATATACTAAAAATGTTTCATTCTAGAAAAATCTACAACCAAACCCGAAGAATTGGAAATTGATAAAAAAAAAAGTATTATAATAATAGCCCATTGCAAAACTCACATTCTGAGTATGCTGGCGGAAATAGCCATTCTCATACACCAGATGTGAAACCTGCTTCTGCAGCCTATCATTCTCCTCCATTAAAAGCTTATTCATGGCCGTAAGCTTCCTGTTCACAGCTTGAAGCCGTGACGCCTCTTTCCTCTGTTTTTCACGACATCTGAAGAAACAACATGAAGAAATATACTATTGTAGGGATTGCAACATATCTTACAGTTGAAGAAACAAAGGCAATTAATACTCCAACTAACAGGGCTTTGATCTTTTTCAGAATCAATTTCTGCCATTATCAAATGGTTTATCAATTATTATTGTAAGAAGGAAGTCACCCCCACAAAAATGTGAAAATAACTTATAAGAGACAACTTAAAAACATCCATCATAAAACTAAAACACCAATAACTGAAAACTCAAAGAGAAAGCATTAATTTATTTTTTTTCGGAAACCAAGAAATCAAAGCTTCATTCCACTATATCCGACATAACCATATCCACGGTCATTCCTAAACCAAACATCGGGAGACATTATAGGAATGGTGACACGAGAGGTGTCTACGAGTCAACGTTATTCTTGAATTGGAACCTTAAAGAGAAAGCATTAAATTTTTTTTTTTTTTTTTTTTTTTTTTTTTTGAAAACCAAGAAAATGAAATTTCTATACTCTATACCCGAGATAACCAGGCATGCTCCTAAGCCAGACATGGAGAAACATTAGAGAAATAAAGACTCAGAGAAATGTTTAAAGTGATTCTCAAACTTGAACCTTAAAGAGAGAGAGACAGAGAGAATAAATTGGTTGAATTAAGCTAAAGAATACCTTCTGTTTTGAAACCAGACTTTGATTTGCTTAGGCTCGATATTAGAGAGAATGGGACAATCTCTGATAAGCTGCTGACGACGAATGGAACTGGGTTTTGGACATTCATAATAGAACCGCTCAAGGGCTTCAACCTGCTCCGGTGTGTACCGAACATATTTGCCATTATCAATACCATGTTTGTTACCATCCTTGCAGGACATAGCCATTTCTAAATTTCTATCTCAAAACTCTCAACAATCCCAAGAATCAGCAGAACTCTCTTTTTGCTGAATTGGACAAATGTTTGAGCAATCCTTGCACAGCCCAGAAAATAAAAATACAAACACTTCACCAATCTACAAAATTCCAGTATAACACAGTAATGGATATTCCCACTAACCAAAATCAGAATGCACTTGTCCTTGTTAACTCAAAGTGAGACAAGCGCCAAACACAAGGATATGTTAATCTTTCGAAATCAGAGCTTCAAACCAAGCTTAGGATTCAATAAATCGACAACGATCTAAATTACCAGGGCATTAAACCTAATAAACACGAAAAAACAGACTGATTCGGAACATGAATTTCATTAGCTAATTCTTCGTTTCTCCCGAAGGTCATAATCGCTCAAAATATCCACAAAATCCGAAGATCATCAAACAAATACTCGGCCTCGGAAATCGCCGCGTCGTCGATCCTAATGGTTGAATAAGGCGACACCCATATCGCCTAAACATCTTGTGATGATTCAGAAACAACAAACAAAGCTCGAAACGAACGCCATTTAGCAAGAAACAAAAAAAAAAAGAGGAAAAAGTAAGCGGGGAGCTACAGGAGCCGATTTGAGGTTTCAGGGAAACCTGATTTCTACAGCATACGGTTCAACTTTCTATGGTTGAATCCAATAACAGCAGTGGAAACCATGGAGAGAGAAAGAGAGAGAATTTGTTCGAAGGATTACTGTGGAAATGTGAATAAATTTTTGTTGGTTTTCATGAGGATTCTTTTTTTTTTTTTTTTTTTTTCAGTTGTGAGATATCTTCTCCACTGGTTCGTCACTTTCGGCTCTGATCGAAACGAGTTTGGTGTTTCCCTCCACTGTGCAGGAGAGAAATGAAATGAATTATGGAGCATGTTTTATTATTATTTTTAATATATTTTGCTGTTGTAATTACCATAATGCCCATAAACTCTGTTTTACTACTTGTTCTTTTAACGACTCGAATTGTCTATATTGTCCTTTGGTTGGGTTTTTTTTTTTCTATTTTGGTCACTTAATTATTAAAATGATAATTTTAATACTTATTATCGTTGTTTGTTCAATTTTAATCCCTAAACTTTATTATTTTTTTAATTTTGGTTCATCAACTTTCAAATATTTAAATTTGATTTTATGCTATAAACAAAAATTTAAGAAGTAGTCCTTTTAGTTAAATTAATTATTTTCTCTCTTTTTCGTATCTCATTATTTTTCTTCTATAAATTTTATATTACTTCGATCCATATCTCTCTCCCTCTTTTTTTTTTTTTACTTTTATTCTCTCTTTATTCTACACGATCAAATTGTTGAACATGATAAATCATGTTGTGAAGACTATTTTCTTAAATAATCATTTTTTTAATTTTATTTGTCATTTTTTGTCTTCACGTTTCAAAGTTTACCGGGAAACCTATATGGAAAAAAAAAATAAATAAAAAGCATAAGGAAAAAGGACCAGAGAAGAAAAATTAATTTAACTATAGAGACAATTTTTAACTTTATTGACAATTTAGAGATCGAAATTAAATATTTTAAAAGTCAAAAAAATGACATTTTGAAAATTTATTGACTAAAATTGAATATTACGAAAGTTCGTATATCAAAATAGAACTAAATTTAAAGTCGAATTGCCAAAATGGTATTTTAATTGATTTTTTTTAACTTAAACTTGTCATTTTCTATTTCTAAATTTTAAGTTTTTCTTTTTATATTTTAGGATTTTCCTTCATGTAATAATTTGGATTATAAAGTTTTTTAAAAAAATATTTAAACCACTCATGATAACTTATCGAGTTTGGTTAATTCAAATTATTCAAATTGTGGAGGGTTTTCTTTAACATTTATAAAATAAAATAACAACAAAATGCAAAATCGTAAATAAAATAACATTCATACCAAAAAAAAGTGAGTGGCAAAATCGTAAATGATAGGAAACGCGAGGGGTATTATGAAAAGGGGAGGCGCGAAAAAGATGCCTGGAAAATACAAAAGGCGAAACGAGAAGGGGGGGGGGGCTCAGACAACACCATGATGAGGTTTCTTGCATGCGTCTCGGTTATTAAATCCTCTTTATTTTAAAATAACATATAAAAATAAATTCCAACTATATTTTATATATTAACTTAAATTATAAATATAGTTAGACTTTAATCAATATGATTTAATAGTTTTGGATAAATATAAAATTTAATCTTTATGATTTGAAAAAATAGAACTTAGTATTTACGGTTTTATAAAATTTAAAAAATAGTCTATATTATTCCTAAATCTTAGGCGAATTAAGTAGGTAAATGTGATGTATGAATTATATTTTTTTTCATTTAATTTTTTATCTCATATTCTTATCATTAAACACAAAAATAATTGACTTTTACGTATTTTATTCACCGACAATTACGAACAACATACTTTTTTATATTTTATCATATTTTAAAAATTAAATTCTAATTTTTCAAACGACTAAATTATAGATTTTTTTTCAAACCAACTAAATTTATAATTTATACTTATATACTTTTTGGAATAATTTTAAATTAAATTGCATATTATTTTTTATTTTTATTGAGGGGGCTTCAAGGGAATTAATTAATACGATATCGTACGGCTGATGGCGTATCAACATAGCAACGCATACATGACATGGTCTGATACGACGAGCGACATAATAATGGATGATAAGAAAAATACCATGTCTGTCACTTTTTTTCTCTTCCTATGAACTAATGTTTTTTTTTTTTTTTCAAAAGACTTTCATATAAAAAATAAATCAATTCAATTTATTAAATTTGAATATTCATTCACTAATATTTTCATTATATTAAGTATAATTATTATGAAATAAAAATTAGTTCACCTAATTTATTGCATTTAAATTTCATACACAAAAAAAAAAAATCAATTCAAATTAACTTAATATATATAACAAATTCAGTGTAAACTTAACTCTGCTTAATTTAACTTTTGCAAAAACAATACTTAGCTTAACTAAACTCTGATTAACTTAACATCTGCCACAAATATGGCTTAACTTAACACTCCTCCTAACTTAGACATCTTAAATAATTCATTGCCCCAAACTCACCTTGTTGTATACCTAAATACAAGGTTTGAGTTTTCATTCTGATTGCTGTAATGTAAAAAAAAAAAATTTTTTTTTTTTTTTTTTTGTAATTTTTGATTTAAAAAATCTATGGTCTTATTTTGCATGATCGTAAATAAGAAATAATGTTGGGTGTTACAAATTTAAATTCGAGTAATAATTCGTTTATTTGTAAATAGAATACATTCAATAACTTATTTTGATTATATATTTTATAAAATAATGTC
>JBBMEG010048365.1:0-17378 GCA_037832605.1 Cyclanthera cordifolia
GATACTTTTAATGTCGGTCACAAATGGTGACCTATTATAATAAAGCCAAAAGTTTAAATGAAAATGGTGACCCACAACACGTGGTGACCAATAAAAATCTGTTTTTTAAAAATTAAAAAGGTCATTTTTAATGTCGGGCACATTTAACCGTCATCAAAAGTCTTTAGTGTCACGCTTAACGACCGACACTAAAGCCTCAGTGTCGGTCAGGGATTTTGACCGACACTAAAGGGCATTTGGTGTCAGTTTTGACTGGCACTAAAAGACTTTGGTGTCGGTCCTTTCTGCGTGACACTAAAGACGTTTGGTGACGAATTTTGCCCGTCACCATAAGTGACCGTCACTAATTGTCTTTAATGACACCGGTATTAATGACGGTCATTTGATCGACACCAAATATATTTGGTGTCGGCATATGCCCGTCACTAAAAGTCCAGTTTCTACTAGTGTTTGGATCTAATATAAATTCAGTAATATTCTTTCTTTACAATATTTTTCTACTTATACCAATTGGATGAAACAACTTCATAATCACAAGAATTAGGACCTTTATTTGAAACATAACAATAATTTGAATTAAAGAAACTTGAATGTTATATGATATTATATCTCAATGATTTAAATTTATTAAATAAAGAAAATAAATTCAATGAAATATGAAATACATACTTGAATGTACTAAAATTATACAAAAACTTGGATGGTACAATATATTAAATCTCAATTACTTGAATTTATTAAATAATGAATATAAATTCAATGAAATGTTCAAGTTATATATTAAAATCATATAAGAAACTTAAATGTTGTATAATATAAAATCTGAAATGATTGAATATAATAATAAATATATTAATTAGAGGTAATAAATTCAATAAAATAATAATATAATTTATTAAATAAATATTAAAACTATTTAACAAAATGAATGCCATATAATATTAAATCTAAATTATTTAAATTTTCATAAAAAAATTCATAAAACATAAAATATCACAACTTTTTCTTTCTCTTTCCTTATCAACCAACACAATTCTCATTCCTTTCCCTTCCCTCGAAATATCAAATTATATTACTTCATTGTTTTTCTCTTCTACCCTTCCAATCATTGCCAAACAAGCTATATATCTACTTCATTCTTGAAATAATTTCATATTAAAAAAATGATTCATTCATATAGATATGTGTAATAGAACAACACTAAAGAAGATTAGTGGGCAAAGCGGGGATGGGATGACTTTACAAACCCATCCTCACTATCCATTTTAATCTCCATCTCTGCAAAATTCAGAGCAAAACTTTTCAAATAACGGGCAGGGACTACTTGCGATGAATGCATGAAGATTGAGTTAACTACATTGAATTTTTTTCATTGATTTTTTTTTTTGTTTTTCTTATTCTCAAATTTTTACATTCTCAATCTTAATTTAATTCACTACTGTTCACACAAGATTTCACCGCAAAATAGGAGAGCGAGACACGTGTAAATGCGAAATATATATTTGTATTGATTTGAATATGTGCAAATGTGGAGTACAATCTCTAATATGTTCCTCTGATTCTTTCTCTCTCCTATGTAAATATTTCGAGGGCTTCTTAGCTTATTCTCGAATGTAGAATTGTCTCAAGGGCTTTGCAGCTTGATCTTGAGGTTCGATCAGTCTTGGCTTGTTGATCTTTATTATGGTTGGTCACTGACTTGTTGATCTTTGGATCGGTCGTGGACTTGTTGATCTTTGGATCGGTCGTTGACTTGTTGATCTCTGGATCGGTCGTTGAATCAGTCGTCGACTTGTTGATCTTTGGATCGGTCGTTGACTTGTTGGTTTTGGATCGGTCGTTGACTTGTTGATCTTTGGGATCGATCGTTGACTTGTTGATCTTGGATCGGTCGTTGACTTGTTGATCTTGGATCGGTCGTTGACTTGTTGATCTTTGGATCGGTCGTTGACTTGTGATTGTGGACTTCTTGATCTTCTTTGATGATCTACTTGTGATGAATACGATGCGTGTTCTTCGTGTTTGAGCGACTTGCTTATGAAATCGCTTCACCTTCTATGTGTCTTTTGATCCTTAGAAATTTGGAGAGTCTTCCGTCTTGATGAATTCTCTCTGTAGTTTTAAATCTCTTCATTCTTTAAAAATGAAAGAAAGCTTCTCTATTTATAGAGCTTCTATAGACACTAGGCTTGGGCTTTGATGAGCTTTTGGGCTTGAGCCTTGGGCTTGGCCCATTGGACTTGTTTACATGGACATGAATCTTCATATGAACTTGGGCCACCATAAACTTGTGTCTTATTTAATTTTGACTCAATTTCAAAATAAAACAAACTTTTGATCCAATTTAATTTTGAAAAATATTGTCTCAAAAGGTAATTTAATTTTGTCATTAAATTCAAGATCATGGTATGGCAATTTATGATTGATCGAAATTTCTCCGTCAACAACTACATTTAAGATAAAATTTTAATTGTTAAAATAACCGTTTGTTAGTTTCAATTAGATATTTACTTGGGTAAGAAAAATATCTACACAAATAACATTTTCTAAAACTTTATGTATATAAATGCATTAAATAAAAAATAAAATAGTATATAGATGGGGGTGGTGAACCGAATCAAGGAAAAGGAATACATTCATTATCTCCATCCTCGATTAGTTTGCAAAAAAAAAATTTCAATTCATCTCAATTCCTCATTCATCGCCTAATCGAAAGATTCACCTCCCTAAGGGGCAGTTCTTCCACTGCCTGAGCTTTGTGGGGAAAATAAATATTTATAAATATCACTATATATGACAATATTGAACATTTAATAAGTTAAAATATAGTTAATTATTTCAATAATCTTTCATGTGTAAGTTTTAAATTTTAATTTAAGATTCTCAAAATTTTATTGTTTAAAGTTTTTTCATTATATATACAGTGTATATATTAATTATGTTATATTATACACATAATAAAAAACAGTAGTACTCTAGTGACATTTTATACAAGCTAGTAATGAGTACGTTAAATGTTGAAGACGTCCAATGTCCAAAACTTATGGAGCTCACATATAATTATGATATAAAAAAAATTCATCTATGGACACAATTGTAAACTTCAATTCAATCCCTCCTCCAACAATCTTTCCCAAACATAACTTTACTATAATTCCATAGGTTAATGTAGTTGTATTTAAATGTCATTTTCTAAGAAATTTTTAAATTTTAAATTAAGTTTTTTACAAATTTATTATTTAAAAGTTTTGGTGCATATATTAATTATGATATATTATGCACATATATGTCAAAAGAAATGACAAAAGAAATGAAGGGTATAATTTAATCTACATTTATTTTAGATAGAAAATTTTTTTCTCAATTAACACGTTAAAGAAAAAAAAAATTTCCTCTTATAAGTCCTCATCCAAACAACTTTATTCAAACATGATTTTTTTTTTCTCATTCAAACCTTCATATTAAAAAAAAAAAAAAAAAAAATCTTATAACTTCTCATTCAAATAATCTTATCGTCTAACCTAATCTTTGTTTAACCATTCATTCAAACACTATATTAGAATCACGTAAATCTTTCACTTTTCATGAACTTCTCATCATTAAAGTACAATGACTATATTTTGAACATGTGCTATTATATTTTACTATTGTTATGAAGATTCGAGTATTTTTTTATGGAAAAAACCTACTTCTTCATCATTTCCTTCTAAGAGACATGATGTTTTTTTTTCAAATATGTTTAAATAAAATTTTGTTAGGAATAAATAATAGGAGAATTTAAAAGTATTATTAGAAGAATTGTAATTGTTCTAAATAGTAGTTTAATGTGCTTTGAAAACTATACATTCTTGAAAGGTAGAGTTTATCCAATTGAAAATGAAATCAAAAGTTCATGCACTACCTGGACATAATAAATTTACTCCGTTCCTAATATGATTTATATTAATAATGATTCTTTAAGATAGATATGTCAAAGACTACACCACTATGTTTAACAATATTAGACATTCAATAGGTTATAATGTAGTTGTGTATTTAAATGGTCTATCTTAAGTAAGTTTTAAAATTTAAATAAAGTTTCCTAGTAAATTTAATTTAAAGTTTTTGCATTATATATAATGTGTATATATATTAGTTACGATGTGTTATATACACGTATGACAAAAGGAAGTAATACTTGAGTGACATATGGTACGATCTAATAAATAATAGGCTAGAAGTTCAAGATTGTTGTGATTTTTGCCTTTAATCCCAAATTAATTAATTAATTAATTAATTTTTAGATGATAACAAACTTGATATTGATAATTAAGCTTTTTATGTTTCAAGATGTTCAGAAAGTAGTGCTCGAAACAAAGCTTTCAACACAATTTGAATTACTCAAATTGAGTGGTAATGAAAAAGTTATAGTCGAAATAAGTTTGAACGAAAAAATTTGAGATGGTGACATGGCAGATGAATAGGCATCTTAAACCATTTAAAGGTTAACAAGTAGAGCTCTGGATGCAATGGGTGAAAAATGGAGTTTTTTGTTGTTTTGAAAATTAAAAAAAAAAATCAAATATATATATGTACAACCGTCAAATAAAATAAAAACAAATTTTTGATAGTGAACGTTATGATTTTTTTTTAATAATAATAATAATAAATTTTTGATTATTTACTTTTTAAACTTTTAATCTCAACTGTCTATTTTAACTACTCTTCCTCCAATGACCAGAATTAAAAGTTGTTTTACTTATTTCCCTGCCTATTTAAGCTCAACCTTCCCCAAAAATATACACAACTTATATATTTTCCAAAAAACAAAGTTTTTATTGTTGCTCACACCAAACTTTCAAGTTTTTTCTTTGACATATTATTCTTGAGAGACATTGTATTGTGATGGTTTAGTTGTGAGAGATAAATTTGTATATGCACTCTATTGAGAGAGTTATTGTGTTATCTACAAAAATTTCATATTTGTAACGATTTGATCTTGATCTGTGAAAAAGATTGAGCTTGCTCTTTAACTCGTAACAATGAGTGATGTACAATTGGACTCTCAATCATGGAAAGAGTCAAGCAAAGTTTTATTCAAAATCTTAAGAGGCGCTTGGATAGTGAAGTAGATCAAGTTTGACCAAATCATTTAAAAATTACGGTGTCATACTCTCTATCTCTTTCATATTTATTTTTAAATTACTTATTATGTTTTATTTCAAATTTTAATTTGAACTCAATTTATATTGTGTTAGTAGAATTGGTTTTTACATCATTCTTATCAATCGTGTTTGTTGTATTATTGTCAATTTTTATTTAGTTGCAAAAAGTTTGATATTTATATTACTTTGAGATTTCTTAAGAAAAATTGAGTAGAACTCTATTCACCCCCTCTCCCTCTAGGCTTCTCATAACGATCAACAATTGATACTAGAGCTTGGTTGCTATTCTAAATTTTTATATAAATTGTGAAGATCCGACCCAAATTAGGGTCTTATCTAGACATTTACCCTAGATCCATGAATAAAACAATATTAATTGCTAGAGACATGCTAAACAGTGCATTTTATAGAAATTATGAAATCATAATCATTTCATAAATACTAGAAATCATACTCATTTCATAAATACTAAGTAAATCGGATATCAAATTCAAAACATAAACAAACTAACGTAGTAAAATTTGTCGTATGTCTCAGTAAGTTAAACTATTTGAAAATAGAAATAATGCAAGAACAATACACGACACGAGTTCATGGTCCTCTAAGGTCTATATCAGCCATTCCTATAAAGCTCATGCATACTTGTGGAAGCCCATATAAGAAAATGATGAGTTATTAAACTTAGTAAGGATCCTTACAATAATAAGATGAACATTAACAAGTATAAAAACAATGAAATGATGTTTTCAAGGTAACACTCATATGGTATTTACCTGTCTTATAATAATAGAGAAAATTTGCTTGGGTATCTTATATAACAAGATTACTTACTATATCTTATGATAACAGTATGATGTACGTAGGTATGGTTGTTGTCAAGATTACCTGTTAGGTCTTATGATGAAATATAAAGTATGCATGAGTATTATATGTACATGATTACTTTTTCGGTCTTATAGTAAATGATAACAGATGCCTGGATATCGCATGTAGATGTATTACCTATCAGGTATTACAAGTTTGTAGTAAAGAGGCATAACAAGGTTACATACTAACAAAGCAGAATAATAATATGTGTCAGCATAAAAGATAAAAATGTATAACATCTATCATGTTTACCTAACATGTATTCACAATACTATTAACATATTTAAGTCAATTAGCATGAGAATCCAAAAAGTAAAGCACACATAGTTCATACATAATCCATCAAGAATCAGCATCACAAACAGACTAACTATCCTTATTCATGCTCCTAATTAAACCAAATGAGCTAAGCTAGGGTATTTGAACCCTTACCCTGCTCGAAATCCTCTAAACTTAGCCCAAGAAACTCAAACTATGGCTCCTAGAAGTTTTCCCAATAAACATTGACCAAAACAGAACCAATAAGTCAAATTTAGTAACCTCAAACTATCAAAATCGGACTTAAAACGTTGCAAATACCCAAATGGAGTATCGAGGAAATATCTCCAACAACAATTGCAACAGCGCATGGGTGAAACTCCCTAGCGCATGAGTAGGTTGCGACGACGCATGAAATGAACGCGTAGGGGACTAGATCTGTAGGTTTAGGGACGCGTGGCAAAATCAGAAACGGAGGTGTTGAAACTAAGCTTGGAATGCAATACAGGTTTGCGGACAAAAGCTAGGCTTAGAATGGCGCATATGTCTCAAAAAATGGCAGCACGAAATAGGATCTAACTTACGCGGGCGATGTCGGCGACGCTATCAGTTGTACACACGTAAATTAGTCACGTCTTCAATGAGGTGGGGGCCAATCACGTCGTGATGCGTGTATAATATTTGTTCACTCTTCGATGACCATTGTACTAAGCACGAACTTGACAGAATAAGAAATGGCAATTTTCAGGCCCAAAATCTACATGACAACGATGGGTAATAATGGTTTAGCCAATGATTATCGTCCGATTGTATAGAAAAAAGGTATGAAATCGCAAAAATAAAGGATTTGGTTGTGGAAACGTGTAATGACTGATGATTGGTGTATATGACCTAAAATATTTTTCTCATATTTATGAAATATGCCACTAAACTTTATATTTACTATTTTACCCATAGATTCCAAATTACAATTTTATCCCTCTCAGGATATAGCTCATTTAAGTTCTCCAAAGAACAAAAATTAATTAAAATTAATTCTCGGAAGTTTCAAGAAGTCCAAAAACTAACCTTAATCGTAGGGAAATGATTTTATTGGGCTGTTACATAAACTTTATTGTTTTAGCTATTATGGCAAACCTTGTAAGAAATGTTGATAGTGAAAGACATTCATCATCTAGGTCTTCTAATTTTGATAGGTCAAATTATGGTTATTGAAAAATAAGAATGATGATTTATTTAAAATTCATTGACTATAAATTATGGTTTAATGTCATTAATGGTTCCGATATTCTCGTGAAAATGGTTGGTGATAACATGTGCTTAAATTAGAAGGGGATTTTGATGAAAGTGAATTGAAAAGACTTGCTTTTAATGCTAAAACTATGAACTATGTGTATTGTGCTTTAAGTTGTGATGAGTTTACTAGAGTATCCATGTGTTCTTTGGATAAAGAAATATGGGATATTCTTGAACACATATATGAAAGAAACAAATCAAGTTAAAAGAAACAAAAATTAGCATACTAGATCATAATTGTGAATTGTTCAAGATGAATGAAATTGAATCCATTATCAATATATTTACTAGTTTTAGTAATGTTACAAATTCTTTGAAGGGTCTTGGAAAGAATTATAGTATATCCAAAAATGTTAGAAAAATTCTTAAATGTTTACCCAAAAATTGGAAAGCAGGGGTAGAGGTGTACATGAGTTGGGTTGGTTCGAGTTGAGGCAAATTTTGGTACCAACTCAAAATTGTGGGTTAGTCAATTTTTCAACCAACCCAACCCATTTACAGACATGACCCAACACCAACCCATTTGTAGACATAACCCAACCCAACCCCACTAACCTATACAAACCTATATGTTTGAGCAACGAAACGTATATATTTTTGGATTGAACAGATTAAGTCAATGAGTTTTTTTTGTTTTCAATTCAAACAAAAAATCAAAATAATAGCATTAATTAATCATTCAACTTCAATTTATACCATAATATATATTATAAAGACTATGTAAATTCTTTTTTTTAATGATAATAAAATCAAATAAATATATGCGTATTTAATTATGTTATAAATCAAACAAAAAATTTAAAAATTAATAGTAAATTCCGGTTTACTCGAGTTAACCCAAATTAATTTTAAGTAAAGCCAGCAACCAACCCAACCTATATCTTTTCATTTATTTGAAACTAACCCAACCCAAATAAGTTGATAGCCCAACCCAACCCGTCAAATTGGTTTGGGTTGGTTTGGGTTATTCGGGTTCTTTTATACTCCTAAGCAAAGGTACAACAATTCAAGAAGCAAAAGATCTCGCCAAAAAGAATTTATTAACTTTCTCATGACAGATGAGATTGCCATAAAAGAAAACATGGAGGATGAGTCCAAAAAGAAGAAAGGTATTGCTCTGAAGTCTGTCACTTTCGGAAGTAGACTATGAAGATAATGATGTTTTTTATGAAGTTGATATTGCATATTGTTCACGCAAGTATAACAATTTCATAAAGAAGAAGAAACAATTTAGAAATCATATTTTCTACCGAAGAGAATCAAAAAGTGAAAAAAAAGAAAGATGAGATAATATGCTACAAATCAAGAAACCAGGTTATATAAGAACGAATTGTCCATTCTTAAAATCATTCAAGAAATCCAAGATTAGTATCAATTACTTTGCTAAGGATGATTGTATGTCGATGTGATCTAAATCTTGAGTAGGTCGTGAACTCCTACATTATGAAAGCGTTCTTTGATGTTGTAATGCTGTGTTTTTTTGTTTTTTGTACCTTGAAAAACTTGTCGGGTCTTTGTTATGATAGTCTAAGTTGTTATGCTTATTATTATTTTAGATTATTACTGGTTCATTTTGATTTAGAGTATATATGATGGTTAAGATTGTTATGTTTGTTTTGTAGAAGAATTAGTTAAAGTCTAAATTAATGAGCAAGTGGTTTGGAAATTTGGGCAAATAAATTAATTTTTTTTTAAAGGATGGAGAGAGGGAGTAAGTTCCACCGTTCATTAAAATATCCCTCTCTTTTTATTTAATTTCTCTCTCCACATTTTTCGGATAAAAATGTATCTTCTTTTTGGAATTCTCCAAATCAAATCTCGTACACAATTTTTTTAAAAAAAATTAATCATAGGTGGGATTTTCATTTTTATTTAAAAATTGTTGAGTTTTTTTAAATAAAATAGTTAGGGCACACAACCGAAGACACCTTCCTCTTCCTCACCTCTTCTAAACTCCATTGCTGACCACATCTCGCCGGAAACACCCATAGCCACTGAACACGTGTTTCACTTAGATCTAGCCGAACTCTCTCTGACCAAGAAGTTCAATGTCGTTTTTGCACTATGCTAACCGCGATCGTGCCACTTGCACGTATCTCCACATAGCAGTAAGGCTGATTCCACGCCTGCACGCACGGTTCTGCCAAGAATTGGAAGCCCCGACCAGCGCTTGCACTAGTTCGACCCTTGAACCCATTTTCACGAACTCACGACTTGCAATCTGCTAAGGGGAAATTTTGGTATGGCTTCTTCTTGTGGGTGACGATTGGGAGTTGCTTCCCTAAGAACCATGTGAAAATTGTGCAATTTAAATTAGTTTATTCTTTTATGGGGTCACTGTTTGCATTTTACAAATAAAATTTTTTTTTAAATTATTTAATGTGGACTTGGAACTATTGGTAAGTGTTGGTGTTTGGTAGGTTTTTTAATAAAAAAATAATGGATTATTGGTAGGGATGTGGTGCTCAGTTTTATAAGAAAGTAGACCATTAATTCAAGAAATAAAATTGGAGTTTAATTACAAGTTTAGGATAACTAATGATTTTCCATAATCATTCTTAAAGATAAAATGAGGGGCTTATCTCGATAAATAATTTATTAAGGGTTGAATTAGTATATCTTAAAATGGAAAGGTGACTGACTAAATTGATGCACTATCTGATATTCTTGAGTTACGTAACCACATTAGGACTGAGTTTCTCTTAGAATTGAAGATTGTTCGGTTCTATATCAGTTATTCAAGTAAGGGTTTTCCTCTATAGTTGTATGGTACTCATACTAAAAAATTGATTGCTTAGTCGCCTGATATGTATGTTGGATGTAATTTTCCATGATATTGATAGCATGTTAGTGGATAGGATTATGGTATCTTAATTTGTATTGTAATCTTCTAAACCCATGTGTTATTGATGGCATGTACTAAATTTATCGCTTGATGTTTTGGCCTACTGCATAATGTTTAGGCCTTGTATATATGTTGTTATGCCAACATGTTGTTAATACCATACTAGGTTATTGTATGAACTCTTTATATGTGTTTTTCCTTGGACAATAGGTTGAGCATGTAATGGGGTCTAGGTTTTCAATATTAGCAATATGTTTAGGCTTGTCATCATCTAGAGGTTGGGTGGGCCGGAGTCACCCCCTATGATAGCCTAGTTCAGGCACACGAAAAATTGGGAACCATGATCTGGGTGGAAGCTTATCATAGACATGAGTTCAAGGGGTGTGTGATACACGTAAACCTAGATCGTAGCATGGTGAGGGTCACTAGGATGAGCTTCATATGGTGTAGCTATCTTTTTCTTATCTACTTGTAGACTTGAACTGTTAATCAGAGAGTAGCCCTTCTACTGACAGTGTGCAAGCGTGCAACATGTGTAGAGATATATCGAATTTAGAACGAGAGCTTCCTACGACCTTGTACTATTATCATGCTTTCCTTGGGTAGTTAGAACATGGTTTAGCCACTCGAGATTGATGATGTAGCTTATATGGGTTGAGCTAAGGGTCTGAGACTTAATGACGAGATTAATCTATGATTTAGTTGTAGGACGAGGTTTCTAATGATTCTAGACCGGGTGCGTATTATGAGCTTTGTTATCCTAATAATTGAAGGATTCTGGTAGTGTTGCTATGCTTGGATTGTTGTGACTATCTAGCGTCAAATTAAGTATTGCATGTCTAGTCGCTCGGTTATCAGTTATTTTAGTATGTTATACTTCTTTAGGGGAGTTTTTACTGGATCTTTGTAATACTCACCCTTTTCTCTGAAACAATGTTTTAGGTACATGACCACGCTAGATGTATGAACTGAGAAGGCTGAAGAAAAACCATGAACTTGGCTCATTGACATGTCTATTGTTATTTTCGCAATTATTTTATGAACTTATCTTTATTTATTTGCTAAGAAAATGTGTTTACCAAAATTTTTTGAGTTTTGGATAATTCTCATTTTACCATGGTTTACGTTAAAGGTTACTTTTTATTTTCTATTTAAAATAGTACTTGAGACGCATACGTTGCTTGAAAAGTTCTTATCCTGATTTGATAGTCTTGATAAATTTTTATGACATGCATGAGTAGAGACTCGGTTAAAAGACTCATTCTGAGTCGGGTCTTTACGGATGTACATGGGTGAGACAAATCAAACAACGATGGAGAAATAAGCCTCCCATGTTAAGAATTATCATTGTGAGTGTCTGGCAACACAACGCGTCAGAAGAAGAAATTCACGCCTTCCTAGATATTAAGAAAGATGTAGAGTTGTTTTTTTAAGAACTGATTCTAGCTAGGACTTGAATAAAGGGCTCATGTTTTCATTGACCTGAGAGGATACAGGTTTATAGTGAGACTATAAACACTTATTTATTACAAAAATCAATGGCGCTTAAGAAGAAATATGTAATCATAAGGGTAGAAGAATTTCTTGTCCCAACTGTAAATTACTAACAAGCTAGTGAAGAATCATATGGCAGATGACCAATTATATTTGAGGACGTCAACTTGTCCTATATTTCGAAAAGAGTTCAGCACATGCTTGTAGTAGAATAAGCCTGATGTTAACGAATAACATTAGATCACGGGTCATTATAGCTTTAAACCTATAGGTTCACGGGTTCCTAGTAGCTCATTTTTGCTAGTATACTATTTATTAGATAGTGAATTTTGAAGAGTTCAAATTCATAGTTTAATCACATGAGACATAATTAATAGAAGTTTTAAGTTTAAGATTAAACTGAAATTACTCAATATATGAGATATATTGAATTAATATTTATGAGATATATATTAATGAGGAGAAATTAATTTATTGGATAAATAATTATTGAATAATTATTTAATTGAGAGATCCCAATAATTAATATGTTGGACGTATTAATTATTTTATTAATTATTGGATAATTATTAAAGTAGAGAATTAATATATTGGATATATTAATTGGTAATTTATTTATTTATAATATATTGGATATATTATGAGATTAACATTTATTAGATAAATATCAATTAAAAATAAATATAATAATATATGAGATATATTGTTAAATTTTGAAAATCCTTCTTTATTTGGGTAGAAAATTTTGTCGCCTAGGAGATGAGATGAAGTTTTCGTAACTAAAATTTTAATGGGAAGGAAAAAATCCTTAATTTATCATCTTGAAGAGGGAAATCCCTCTAAAAGTTGATATCTCTTTTCCTTTTCTAAACAAGTCGTAATCTGAAAGATTGGGGAGATCAATTAAGAAGTTCTAACGAATAAATCGATCCTACTCAGGATAAAAAATCGCCAGAAGTGTTCAGAAGCGTTAATTCAATGTGAGTATGTTCTTTAATAACAAGTCAATCACCTAGGGTAAATACATGTAGATTAATATGATTAACCAATATTAATTAATGGGATTAATTAATGTAAATTTTTTGTAATCACAAGCTTCGTTAGCGTTAATTGCATGTTCTTACCCTACATTCTCAACATGCATGTAGTTAATTTATTAGATTAATTAATTATAAAAAAAATTATCGCACATTTCTACTGCGTTAATAGCATGCTCATACCTCTAACTCTCGACGGAACCATGTTGAGTATATACAACATGGTCTCCAACGCATATCAAAACAAGTTCGGTAGTTGGGCAAAGCTTATTTTTTTAACCATTTTCAAAGTGGTTATATTTCTCTTTTCTAAAACATCCTTCTATTGGAGTTTTCTAGGCGTCAAGAGTTGGGATGTTATTCCATGTTTTGAACTAGGCGTCAAGAGTTGGGATGTTATTCCATGTTTTGAAATTTTAGGTTCATGTACTCTCCGACCCTACTAATTTAGTCTTATAATCTAATGCGTTCTCAATTTTTGCTTAGAAAATCTTAAACTTTTCAAGAGTTTCAGACTTATGTTGCATTAGGTAATTATAACCATATGTGGAATAGTTATCTATTAAAGGACACAAATTATTCCTACCCTCTTTGTGTTTTAACATTCATCAGACTACGCAGGTCAGAATGTACAAGTTCTTAGGCTTTCTTGGCTCTATAATCCTTTGCTGAAAAAGGTATTTTTGTCATCTTTCCCTCATGTACAAGAACTAGTTTAAGTCAAACTTTATTCTATTTTAATTAATGTGGCCTAATCATACATGTCGTTTCGTTCCACTAGTTGCTATTTGATATATGTGTATACATACACACACACACACACACACACACACACATATATATATATATGTGTGTGTGTGTGTGTGTATGTGTATGTGTTATATATGCATGCATAAGAATTGAGTTGGTGGATCCCTTCTATTTAATGAGTTTATGATTATTTTTAAAACATGTGACAGAAACCTTATTTGGAGTGTAAGGAGATAAGATGACGGAAAATCTTTGTGTGAGGAGTAAGGGAGGAAATGATAGATTAGAATATCTATTGTATTTAAAAAAATTATAATTTATAGTTGAATAATAAAATTATCCTCAAATTTTTAGCTATTAACATTAAAAAAATAATCATTACCATAAATAAATTGCAACTAATATAAAAACATCATCATATTACCATTGAAAATATTAGATATTCAACTTAATAATCATGAGTTCAAAGGTTCAAATCTCCCGCTTCTAAATATTGTTGAATTAAAATATTATGCTGACTTCTACTAATAATTTTGAAACTTGTAGTCATTTTTTTATATAAAAGTTTGCTAATGTGAGATTTTTCTAACTTATCTCTAAATAATTGAAGTTTTATATAGGATTTGGAAGATTCTCCCACTAAACAAGACTCAAGTATTGGTAAATCCAATTTACCTTGCTTGTAATTTTCTTCTTTTCTTTGTACTTTGGACAATTCCTTTTCCAATGATCAAGCTTTTGACAATGGAAACACTTTCCATCCTTCTTTGTCTTGACTATTTTTACTTTGGGTGCACTACCTTTATTGAGCCTTTTCTTCTTACATATTAGTCTTTAAGGTCTAACCTCCAAGCTTTGTTCTTGAGCTCTAAGCTCCTGAGCATAACTTTTTTTAGCCAATAGTTGTCTCCACATTTAAGTTCCATATAAAAAAGTAGAGTTTGTAAAATAAATTTTGCATTACTAGATTTATCTATTATAGCCTTATTCATTTCTGCAGTATCAAAGTGCATCATCATTTAGAGAATATTCTTCCTAATCGACGTCCCAACCATCTACTTTGCATTATGAATTTTTAACCAATGCACCAGGCTTTTCTTGACTCTAAGATTACCCAAACATCCAATGTAGGAATTTCATCTTGTCATAAGTTGTGACCATGCTCTTAAGCTTCTTGGCCGAGACGTCCAAGATGTATGCCAACATATAGACTCAGTCTTTTCATTGGCACCATACCAATGAACATGCATCTAGCGAACATTTCGCATTGCATAGGCTACGAGTTCTGGAGGTTCGTTAGACAAGCTTCGTCGTCCAACAACAAGAATCGTGTTAATATTGTATTTCCAAATGATTTTCTTCAGTTAAATTGTCACTAGACAATAATGAGATTAGTGATTTAGGTATGTTGCTCGATTATAAAGTTAAAGAACATTTCAGTTTTATTCCTACTAAACTCCAACAAAATACCGAGAAAACTATCGGATTATAATTTTAGGTTTAAAATTACAAAACTATTACCGAGCACACAAAAACCCGTCTAAAAAGTGAAAATTCTACCAAATTTCGTCCGACTTCGCAACAAACTAAAAGAAGAAAATTGCAGAAAACACTACCCAAAAAACTTCAAACCCAGATAACACCTTCTTCTTTCGTTTCTATAATAGAAACCACAAAAAAATCAGATGAAAGGGAAGAAGGAAATCGCTAGAAGATTTTTTCAAATGATTTTTCTAACGTTTGAAAGATGGTAATGGAATACGAAGGTACGATTTTTGGATAATGGTGAGTGAATCTCGGGAATGGAAAAAACTTCATAATTTAAATTCCAATCATAAAAAATGGCTTTTCATATTCATGAGGGGTATTATTATAAATTGTATTACACTATAGCAAAAGAGGAAATATGTGACGCGTAATCCAAATTAAATTTGAAAACACAGATATAAGGTGTCGGTCGTGTTAGGTGTTGGGCATAAGGTGTCGGTCACTTTTGGTGTCTATCAATTGGTGTTGGTCAGACCGACACCACTTGTGGCTGACACCATAATTTTAAAATTGGGTACTTTTGGTGTCGATCAAACGGACACCAAAAGTTTAAAACTGACTACTTTTGGTGTTCGTCAGACTGACAACAATTGTGACCGACACCAAAAGTTTAAAACTGGGTACTTTTGGTGTCGGTCAGATCGACACCAATTGTGTCCTACATGTGAAATATCAAGATAGAAAGTTAGGAAGAATGTGTAAGAAAGAGGTAAAAATATTCTAATACTTTACATGTGGTATTTCTCTTCTATTCCAAGATTTGAACGAATGTTTCGAAGTAAAGAAACTTCAAAATTATTGACGTGACATGCTACTAACTGTTAGGTCAATGAGTATATAAGACATATAGCCTACACACTCTCGTAGAAACAAATAGAGGAAAAATGGCCTGAATTTAGTTTAAAATCGAGGAATATTCGTCTAGCCTTATCAACAGATGGTGTAAATCCACATGGAGACGAAAGTACTAGATATAGTTGTTGGCTAGTGATGTTGGTAACTTACAATCGACCTTCTTGGTTGTGCATGAAGCACAATTCATGATGTTATATGCATTAATTTATGGACCCAAACAACCAGGAAATGACATAGATGTCTATTTAGCACCATTAGTTGATGATTTGAAAATGCTATAGAATACAGGTATTTGAATGTTTTGATGTACATCGTCAAAAATGTTTCACCTTGAAAGCTATTTTGTTGTGGACCATTAATGATTTTCTCGTATACGGTAATTTGTGTGGGTGTACTGTAAAAGGGTATCATGCATGTCCGATATGTAGAGAGAAAACAACATCTACTTATTTATCTAAGAAAAAAAGATGGCATACCTTGGACATCGGAGATATCTACCTATTGGGCATCCATATATACGACAAAAGCAAGCTTTTAATAGGGAACAAGAATTCGGAGTAGCTCCCGAACCGTTAATCGGTGAAGAGATTCTTGTATAACTAAATACTATTCAATTTACTTATGACAAAGGACGTAGAAAAGAACAACATGCAGTTATTGGAAGAAGAAAACAACTTTTTTTGAATTGAAGTATTGGAAACATTTTCACGTGCGACATTATTTAGATGTCAAAGAATGTTTGTTTTAATATTATTGGAACACTACTTGATATTCCTGACATAACAAAAGATGGGTTAAAAACATGTCAAGACTTAGTTGAATTGAATATCAGATCCGAGTTAACCCAAAAAATGGAAGAAAAAATAATATTCTTGCCTCCAACATGTTACACACTAACAAAAAATGAGAAATCGAGCGTTTTTATCCGAAATTAAAGTACCTGAAGGATATTCATCCAACATAAGTAAAACAATGTTGATTAGTGATTTGAAACTTTACTGGTTAAAATCGCACGACCATCATGTTTTGCCTAAACATGTTCAATACGCTTTGGTTTGTCTATGCTTTTTCTTTAATTCTATATGTTCTAAGTCGATAGATTGAACTAGGTTGCAAGATAATGTAGTGGTCACTTTATGTCTTTTGAAGAAGTTTTTTCCACCATCATTTTTCACAATAATGGTTCACCTTGTGGTCATCTTGTAATAGAGATAGAATTTTGTAGACTAGTTTATTTGAGGTGGATGTATCCTTTTGAAAGATATATGAAGATTTTGAAAGGTT
>JBBMEG010048386.1:1770-17374 GCA_037832605.1 Cyclanthera cordifolia
TAGTCCATAGACTTTCAAAATATATTAAAATTGGGCCATGGTTGAAATTTTTTGTTAAGTTTTATTTAAAAATTAACATTTTTTTATAAATTTAAGAAATATGTCCACCTATTTTTTTTTTTTATTAAAATTATTAACATTGTTGAACAAAAATATATATCAACTTCAAATTTATAATAGGGACCAATTCAAACTTTTTTGTAATTTTAGGAATTAAAATGAAATTCTGTTGAAAGTCGAGGGACTAAAATTTGACATTTGAAAGTCTAGGGACCAAATTGAAAAAAATTTGATAATTCAATTACGAAAATTAAACATTTGAAAGTCTAAAACTAAAATGAAACAAATGTTAAAGTGTAGTGACCAAAATGATATTTTTAACATATTAATAAACAAGAAACCATTAAAAAATAACAACAGAGGTATATAAAAAGGAAAAGCAGAGTGTCCCAACCACAAGAAATAGCGACAAAAAACGAAAAAAATGTATAATAATTGAAGAAAAAAAAAATGCAATAATGGAATTCAAGTTTGGGACTCAAACTGCTGATTGAGTGTAGGGGTGAAAACCGATAAAATTGAACTGAACCAAACCGATCCAATGGATCAATTCGGTTTTTTAAAATAATATTGAATCATTCTGTTTGATATTTTAGAAAATCAAATTTTATCGGTTCGGTTTTGGTTCTTGATGGAAGAACCAATAAAAAACCAAATCGAACCGTATGGTATTAAAATTTGATTAAAGAACCAATTTAAATGTGAAATATGAAGTAAAATCATTGTAAATATTGTGATACTTATGAAAAATATTGTTTTTTTGTTAGCAAAATGAAAAAGTCTTTGAATAAAATTCAAATTGAAGATGTGACAAAAAATATTTGAAAAATAAATCAAAATTTTTATTGGAATCAAAACCGAAAATCGAACCAAAGGTTTTGTCTTTCATTGGACATCGGTTCAGACCAAATTTTTGAAAAATTAACGATATTGGTTCGATTATCGCTTTGATATAAAACTGACAAAAATCGAATCGAGATCACCCCTAGTTGAGTGGATGTTAATGCATCACTAGTGCTAACTGAGACTCACTTTGGCGTTAATCCTCTATTGCATGTTAAAAAAGTTTTAAGTTTAAAGATATAATATAGTATTTTATATACTTAGAAAAAGATTCGAGCTGCATAATAGTATTAAATTCAAAACTTTTGGATTATAAACTTACGATAAACTTACCTTCTTTAAATATTAGAATTTCTCCGATTTAAGGTGTATTGTTACATTATTTTCATAAAAAATTTAAATAAGAACTTAATTTTATTCTCTTCAAAATCGACAAGTAGCAATAGTCATTGCACGATATTCAACTTCAGTAGATGAACAAAACACAATCCCATGTTTCTCAATTTTAAATGAAACAGGAGAAGAACCAAGAAAACCACATCTTCGGACAACGAGCAACAAGCCAATGGACAAGCCCCTCAATCACTATCTCAAAAAACAATCAAAATCATCTCACTCGTAGACGATATCAAAGTACCTTGACCTAAAACATCTTTCAAATAGTGCAATACTCTTAGGGTCTCATCCTAGTGGTGAACAAGTGAAATTAAAAACAATTGTGCAAGAGTATGAATTGAATAACTCAGTTTAGGATGAGTTACATACAAATACATAAAGACGCCTAACTAAACGATGATACTAGTCTGAGTGTGCATGCAACTCCCCCTCGGCAAGTGCTTGTCGATGATTATACTCAATAGGTGTTTGAATAGGCTTACACCTAGTATGCCAGTTTCAGTCAAAATATCTAAAGCGTATTTATGTTGACAAAGAAATATATCTTCCTCACTTCAAGTTATGTCAATGTCAAAAAAATACTTCAAATTTTCTAAATTTTTCATATGGAAACATGAGTTCAAATAATCTTTAAATTTTAAAATTATAACATGTGATGAACTTGCTTTGATCAAGTCATCAACATATACAAGTACATGGAGAGAAACACGATCCCTAATAGAACTAAACAACGAATAGTCAACATACAATTGTGTAAGACCGTAAAATTGTAAACCATTAAATAACTTAGCAAACCATTGTCGAAAAACTTGTTTTAAACTATACAAAAACTTTCATACCTCCAAAACTTTTCTGGAGTAGAAAGCTTAATAGTCCCCATGTTGGCAATACATGCAAAAGTTTCCTTATAATCAATACATGTAACTTGACAATTTCAAAAAGCTACTAAACATCCCTTAAGATATTTGACTTCATCTGATGATGTATACTTGATTTATACACCTAACCGCTACCAAGGATTTTCTTACCAGGAGAAAGTTCTTTGAGTCCACGTACCGTGGTGTTCAAGAGCATTAATCTCAACATGCATTGCTAATGTCAACCTGGATGATTAAAAGCTTCTTGAAAAGAGGTTGGCTCTTTGCCATTTGAAGTTATCGTTATAAAGCATCTATGTTTCATAGAAAAATTATTATAATATCCAACACCTAACCGCTACCAACTGTAACATAATCGTGAAGCTTTTTTTTAAATGAAATTTTGTACAATCGATGCCAATGATTATGAACCTTGACATCACTAGATTGTGCTCTATCAACGAAGTCTATACTAACACATTCAGTATCCACACCGGTATTAATAATTGTACAGACAACAAGTATCTCTTCAATCAAACCATTAACTAACATATTTCTCGTCATTATCATCTCATAATGGAGGTTGAGCAAAATATATTTCCACTTCAATCTCAAATGATCAGAAATAGACTCAATATAGAAAAATTTATCCTAATAAAATGTACATCACAACAAATAAAAAACTCATGTTTTCTAGATCATAAATTCGTATTCTCAAAAAAAAGAAAGTTCATAAATACGTCTACCTTTCCTGCCAAAAGAATGTCCAACAAAAATACATTTTCTAGACCTTGAATCAAAAGTGTCTTTTATACGAGGCCTATTTGAAACATAACATAGACACTAAAAGTGCGTAAACTATCATACGAAGAAGTGTGAACAAATAAGTACTCGTAGGACGTTTTTCCATCCAACAAAAAGGTAGGAGTTTAATTTATAACATCCGCATTTAAGCTTAACACTTTGAAATATAAAATTACATTGACATCTTCATAAATATATTATGCTATGATATTTCATTTTTCATATAATAAAAATGCGTAACATAATAAATTATAAAAGTATACAAAATTATGCTCAAAACTTGCTAAAAAAAAATATGATTGTAGTTAAATGAAATTGGCTACCTATAACAACTTTTCCCTCATGTATTATAATTATAGCATTTTTCTTAAATAATATGTATATATAGCAAATTTTGATCACTTTTTCCGATTTTCCAAGTTTACCCTCTACCTTATCCTTCCTTCCCCTTTCACCTATGTTCTTTTGTTTTTTGTTTTTTTTTTTTTTTCATTTGTGCAACTTTTAGGGGTGCTTGTTACGAGAGTTTGGAATAGTATTTTAAAAGTCTTTACTAAATATTCTTACAAAACTACATTGAAATGAGATTTTAGCTGTAATTATCATTTCTAAATACTCAAAATAAATCATCATTCTAAATATTATTTTTAAATACTCTTAAAAACTACATCCAAACAAATTTTGACTGTAATCATTAGTTCTAAATATATAAAATAGATTTTCATTCTAAATACTAATTTCAAATACATTTAAAAACTACATCCAAACAAGTTTTTGGCTTGCAATCATTACTCATCATTACTTATAAATACTCAAAATAAATATCATTTTAGTTACTAATTTTAAATATTCTTAAAAACTATATCCAAATAAGCTTTTGAATGCAATCATTACTTCTAAATACTCAAAATAAATTCTCATTTTTAAATACTAATTCTAAATACTCAAAATAAATCCTCATTTTAGATTTTATTTCTCTATCTCATTTCTTTCATTTCTTTTATATTTTATTTCAAGTTTATTCTTCCAAGCATCTATTAGCAAAGAACTAAAATCAGACCGGTTAAGGGTTTTGATCCTCGACAGACAGGTGGGGAAGATCTATGGTGAACGTGTAGGATCGAAAGGCAACACTAGAGGGGATGAATAGGGTTTGCTAACTATTTAGTTCTTTAAAAATAATTTTATGATCTAAACTTCGCTAACTAAAAACATGCGTAGCAAATATAATATGCAATAGCAAAATAGCGGAATGTAAAAGTTAAGGGAAAGAGAAGACACTAAAGTTTTAAAGTGGTTTGAAAAATCTCTACTCCACCCGCCAAGACTTCTTCTTAGGGATTCTACTGGTGATCCTCTTACAGGTGAGAACCAAACCTCCACGACTCTCTCTTTTCTAAGCTAAAGAGAAACATGAATCCTTTTCAGAGGTTCAGGATTAAACCACTTCTACTCTCTTTTTCTTAGGCGAAAGAGAAACTCAAATCCTTTTATTGGTTCAGGATTAAACCAATTTAGTTTTCTCACAACCAAGGTGTACCCACACACCTCAATACACATCCCAAAGTCAATATTGAAACAAATTTTACAAATACCTCTCGAAGGCAAGATACACAAGTTTACCGTTGACACCTTCTTCACAAATTTGTAATTGTAACAACCCGATCTATAACTGTTAGGTTATAGTACGGAAGTTTATACATGAAAATTTTAAAGAAAAATTTCGGCAAAGTTACCCCTAAAATATGGGAAACTCATACCTGCAAAACCTGTAAACATAACTTGGCATTTCGAAATGCATTTAAAACAACCCTACAAGTTCAAAACAGAACATTTATCCTATCCAGACAATCAACAGTTTTAAGCATAAATATAGATCCCGAGATCTCGATTTCAAAAATAAACAATTTAAAACCAAGTTATTACAATAGTTCGTGCAGAAAGAGTTATAACTCGACTATAAGTAAAACAACCATAAATAAGACACAACGAACTTGTTTCTCCCCGGGTCTATCCTCAACTGTCGGTCATCCATCCTAGTGCGTACCTACAACTATGATTTTGAATCCATAGCAACATAAAACGAAGGGGTGAATCGGTGAAAACTCAGTAAGAAACCACGCCGGGGTGCACACAGCATATAGAACAAGACATGTGTTAATAAAAGTCTAAGAATAACATGTACAAATGAACAGGAATGCATCCCGACTCTCGGGTGTATGTGACACACGTTCCAAATTTCATGGCTGTACTCGAGGAGTCTCACTAGCCGATGTCGTGAAACTTCAAAATCACTACCCGACCCCTTTTTGGTACAGCAGAGCGCCTAACGCAAGGGCTATCCACTAGAGTCGCTCAGGTTATCCTAGGTGCCTTCGGCACGGTGGGGTCGATCCGAACACATCAGATACCACGCACGGCGCGGAGTCGAGAGTGATCCAACCTGCTTGCGCGGTGCTCACTTATGCCTTAGCAATTTCGGTTGCTCACTGCCTAGCAAGTTCCCGCTCCAAAACCCACACGATAAGGGATCTCCGTCCAATGACTGATTCCCCTATCACACCCTATGCATCCAAGATCACTCAGCTACGCTACCCGTAAGGACAACCAGGTCCCCAGTCGATGCCATAAGACCCGAAAAGTCATTACACGACCATGTCGCGAAAGACGGAGCACCTTGATACGTAGGTATAAGCTATGGAGTTGCCCGGGCGTCTCCTAGGATATCTCCGTTAAGAGTGAGGTAAACAAGAGCCAATCAAGTTCCCCCACAGTACTAAGCCAGCCGGCAGCTCATCCAGCTGTAGGTGCAGGTATCTATCCAAGCTTTAACGGATACGCTAACCGAAGCCTGGATCGCACTTCTGCTTAATAGTTTGCAGCTTGTATAGGCTGTGGTGCTCGGACTGCGCTATAGTTAGAAGTAGACCCAATAGTATCTCGAGAAGCTTCTAGGTATCAGAAATGACTGCGGGAACCCCGATCGCGGTCGGCTACCCAACACGTCTAGAAGACCCTATGGTCAGGCTTTATGGTCACATGTCGCCCTCAAGATGGTTGCAATCCATCCTTCCACAAAAACAATCTCTTACATCTGACTACCTCTATCCGTCAGTGAACGTTGCCACGTTCGGCCACTCTAATGGGTCGTTCCATGACGTGCCACGTTGCCATGGTCTATTGCAACCACCCTATGGCGGAGCAGAGACATGTCTTGGCCGTCTGGCCGACATGCTCGCGCTATCAAGAAAAATCACTCGAATGCAGAACAACATATCAAGCAATACAACAGATCCTATGACCTATGCAAACAACTCCAGCAAGACATGCCATCCAAACAACATCGTTTATGCAATTTATTCGAGACATTTTAAGCAACTAGGTAAGGCGTGGTTTTCACGAACAGATCATCACATTTACATGTTACGCAATGTATTCAACGACATAGTACCTAACATATAGTTCACAATATAAGAAAATAAATGACAAGGTTCAATCAAGCAATCAATCCCAATTAGGGTCGCTTACACTAGGGTTCATCTAGAACTAGCTAAAAACGAGACTTGAGTCCAAACAAACGTTCAAGTAAGTAATCAAGAACATAAATAAACATTCAAAGACTGAAAGGGTTTTGGAGGTATCAGGATGACTTACTCAAACCGAGCTACTAGCCTAAAAACCAACCAACACTAGGCTATAAAACATGACCACGAACTATATCGAGCCTAAACTTGGAGAACAAGCATTGAACACCTAATTTCTAGCCTTGCTTGGATACAACTCCCAGGTCGAACCCAAAACTACTACTCAATCCTTCCTGAAACGAAACGAAAAAAACAGCCAATGCAGACTCTCGATCAATCCTTCAATCAAACGTAGTTGGCAATGTTTGCTGCCCACACATAACTCACCAACCTCTTATAAGCATTTTTTCGAAAACCTTCTTTAAGAGACTAAAACCACTAAACTCTGGTTCAAAAGAAACAATATCATTTTAGACTCTGGACAAAAAGGCAATAACAACACACACGAGCAACAACGAGCCTCGATTCTCAAACTCAAGCTAAACTCAGCTCAAACACAACCTTAATCAAGCTCAAGCAGAACTAACTACAAGCTTTTTAATAAGCTGCCATAAAAGAACTTAACTCATTAAAAAAACCATACTTGATCTCCGCACCAAACCCAACCCCTACACCTGATCCAAGCTGCAACGACCGACTGCACCGCAAAGGAAGACGCTCAAACCCGCAACTTGTTGCACTTGCCTCACTAAACAGTACCAACCTGAATGAAAAGATGGACGGTGAGAGCGAGAAAGAGAGACGTCGCGAGGGGAGCAATCGCGAGGGAGAGAGAGGAGCGTGCCGCGAGAGAGACTGAGACGCGAGATTAAGAGAGACAGAAATCGCGTGAAGAATTCGAAAGAGGGGGAGGGATTTCGCGTAAGAGAAGAAGAGGAAGAAATCGAGGGAGAGAAGTGGGAAAATCGTGTTTCAAGAGAAGGGAAAATTGATGGATTTAGGGTTTAGAAGTCCTAAATTGCAATTTGGTCATTTTAATTAAAACAAACTAAAAAGTGAACAAATGCTTTCATAATAATAAATTCAAATCATTAATTTAAATCACTTAATTGCCAAGAAGACTCTTACTTAAGAATTCATAAATCAATTTAAGAAAAAAGGCATTTTATGTGGTTTGTCACAGTAATATGCCGATTCAAGAATATGAGAAGTAATGAAACTTTTGGGGGTTGTTTAGAATGGACATGTTGTTGTCTCTAAATTCAAAATTTGAGACAAGTGTTTTATGGAAGAGAAGATAAAAGGCAACCGTTGGATTTAGGGCAAAATGATCGACGTATGAGATTTGATGAAGATGTGATGAATTGTGGCCTTTAGATGTAGGGTAAATGTAATGGATGGATGAGTTGAGTAGGGATGAGATGGAAAGAGATTTGGGGTAAAAGGAAACAATAATGCAAGGAATAATTCGTTTTTCCATTGGCAACTTTTCCTTCTAAACTTCAAATGTTCATATATTCTTCATTTTACCTCTAATTTGAACGATTCAAAATGCGTTGGAATCATCACTTCAATCTCTACATAATAAACGCTTAAAAACTCCAAAAGTATTAGTACTAAAATTCAAGTTTGTTATCATCAAAATATTAATTAATTAATTAATTAAAATTAATTAATTTGAGATAAAGACCAAAAAGCCAACATAACGAGTTAAGGAAGAAGCTATATTTTGATATCTCCTATTCTTCAATTTTTCGGTACTTATCTCATTTATGTGAAATTTGTGGGTAAAAATAGAGGAAATGGAATCGCCAATCCAAGTAGGGGAGCAAGTTGTGACATGGAAGAGATCTCATTTCTATCATTTTAACTTGAGTGTACCGTTTCATTTCTATCGTTTTGGCCTTTAGTCTATCGGCCTCATTTCTATGAGTCGGGCTTATAGCCTTCAATAATTAAAAAAATCAAAGAAATTGATTGAAACAAACAATTGAACTCATAGAAATGAGATATATAGACTGAATGCCAAAATGATAGAAATGAGACTGGTAGAGACTAAATCTCAAAATAATAAATATGAGATTAATCGAAGCATGGACTTTTTGGTCTTTTAACATGGCCTAGACAACTTTTGTATTATGTATGTAATTACTTTAAAAATATTCATGACATTTCTTTGAGATTTTTTTTTTTTTTTTGCTATAAATAAAAAATCTTATCATTAAACACGTTTTAAATAATTTTTTCATCAATAATGTCCAATTTCTAAATCTACTATCAAAGAATTATAATGGCAAATTATAAATTTGATCTTATAGTTCTTAAAAAGTTAAAGTTTAATTTTATGGTTAAAATCTAGAATTTAATCTATATGATTTGAGAAGACTAGAATATAGTTTCCATGCTTTGAATAAATAAAATATAATTCATACGGTTTGATAAAATCAATATAACAGTTCATAATGTATGCTAGGTAAATTTTGAACTTAAATGCACAATGATATATTTTTTGTCCAATCAATTAGTTATCACACACTTACATCATAGAGACATAAATAATTAACTTATGCATTTTTTATTTACCAACAATTACAATAGATATAGACTACTTTTTAAATTATATCAAACCAAAGAGACTGAATTCAAAACTTTCAAACTAAATGATAAGAGCTAAATTCTAGTTTTCTTCAAATCACAAAAACTAGATTTTAGTTTTTAAGATCATAAACACAAACCCAGACCAACTTTATAATTTACCCAATTATAAACATATGTTTAGATAAACAAAAAAAAGGCACCCCCTAGAATGCCACCATTGTAGCACTCATGAGGGAAGGAAAAAAAAAATGTTTAAACTTGGGAGGATATATAAATCAAACCATATTCATCACTCTAACATTACCTACAAACAGGAAAGCCAAAAGTTTAAACTTCAATTACAATGATTCACGAAAATTCCCAAAACAAAAAAATAAAAATAAAATAAAATAAAAACCCTTTTCATGTCGACCTGTTTTACAAGCTTCAAGGAAAAATTTCAACCACCATATGAACATACTTAATCTTAAAAAGGGGTCAATGGTTCTTGAACTCACCACCAACTTCCCTTCTTTTCTTGTCTTGGCTTTGGCAACCAGCAGAGTTATGGTTTACCATCTGCACCCTAAACATATATATATAGCAACAATATACTGTAGAATCCACAAACAAACACCAAAATTATGCACCTGACAGCCATTCAACGTCAGCGTAAACCCATGCCTACCTTTTCTTCTCATCTTTCTCGAATTCTTCATAGAAGTCATCGTCATCATCGTCGTCATAATATTCTTCATTGTCTTCATCATCATAGTAATATTCTTCAAGGTCTGAGTCACTACCCTTGCCATTTGATAGATATTTTGGCTGCTGTGCCCCCATCAACCGCTCTTGAATTCGGTCTCTAATGGCCGTGCCCTAAACAAAACCGTGATGTTTCAGATGCAACATATTGATTTTAGATCAAGATTCACCAAAACTATTTATTATCTACACAGTGTTTTAAAAAGCCCAAGCTGCATTAAGACACAATGGTCCTCTAGAGCCTGAAGCGCAAGGCGCACCAAAGGAGCCAGCTTTTTAACTTAAGGCGCACTATAAATAAAATTATATATATATAAATATATGCACAATCAAAACACTTTTCATGGAAAAAAATAAAGTTTAAACCAAGAATCAAACATAAGATCAAATATTAACCTTCATTTCTTGAGAAGAAATGATTTTTTTTTTTGACAGTAAGAAGAAATGAAGTTTAACTAAGGAAAATATATAAAATACACATCAATACAACTACAAACCATACATAAATTCACCTAGACGTGCCTCAGGGCTTCAAGAAAGGCACACGCCTTATTAAGTGCACCTTGCCTTTCCAAGGCGACGCGCATGAGTTGCGCCTCGCGAGTGCGCCTGGGTGCGTCTTTTAAAACATTGTATCTACATCAAAGCTTACGGGGTAAGTGCAAAAAGGATGATTGTTATAACTCACCATCTTATGACAACCTTCTTCAAACATCTCTAGAAATCCAGCTACCCAGCGATCAGCATTTTCCACCCACTCATTCCTATGCATGCCGGCAGTTTTTGCCACTGTTTGAATCTGCAGAATCCAGAACAAGCATTTTTCAACAAGAAAGATAATTTTAATATCCTGCCTCTCTAATTAGATTGAGGTAATTGAAGCCTAAAATAGGGAAACTTACACAACTAATCAAACTAGAAAATAATTATAAATATAGTCACTTTCAAAAAAATTAACAAACGTAGTCCCTGTATTAATGAGTATTATTAAGTACATTCTTATAATAAAGTACTTATAATATAGATATAATATACAGTATTAATGGTTATAAATGCAAATATTTTAAAATTTAACTACATTTGTAATTATTTTGTGAAAATAGCACATCCACAACAATTCTTCCTAAAATTTAAGTGTAGGTCCAACAAAACCAGATAAATCATCGCTTTATACCAAAGTACAAAAGAGACTTTTTTCACTTCAATAGGCAGAGTGGGGATCCTAGCATGCTAATGAAACAAAATAACCTTGATAAAATACATGATGCAACGGTAAATATCAATTTTTTTTCCCGGATAAAAAACAAATTCAATGATAAATGAAAATTGAGGATTTAAACTCCAAGCACCTAAAGAACCATAACAATTTTAACGTCATTTGATCAAACTGAGCCAGTTTAAACTTATATGCAGTGTTTATACTGCACCCAACAAGTGAGCTTAATTGTAAAATCTCTTGTTGTCTCCTAGCCCTAGGTCAAGGCCTTGGGATGAGCACGGGTGCCCCCTAGGTATAGGAAAGCAAAACTTATCCCGATCACAAAAAAAAGCCTTGTACTTTCTTAGGATCAAGGTGAAGAACTAGGCAAAGCCAAAGGCTAAATAAAGTAAAGCACATAGTAGTAATACTTTGAGGAAATGAATATATATTTAGCAAGTAAAGTTTCTATTAAATTAAACAAAAAGTAAAATTTTTAATATAAAGGAAGGAGACAAAACTCTTTAAAAAGAAAAAGCTTACATATGTGCAAGAAAAGGTGTATGATCGTTCCAAAATCAAATATTAATGATAATCATAATAACATTGACGACCTAGAGATACACATGTAAGTGAGAATCCCTAGCAAAATACCAGAAAAGGTGCCAAGGATAGGCCCAAGAGCACAAAGTGCACAGCTAGGTTTCCTTAAAACAAGATCCATGAGATATGGAATTTATTCCATCATGTTAGAGACTCACAAATTAAAAAATATAAGATTTGACTTTCTTTGATGAGAAAGATTTAGGTCATACCTAAACAAGACCTAAATATTAATGCCCACACATGTGGTTCAATATGGGCCACAATTTATTTTACTTTTAACACAAAAAAAAGAAAAAAAAGAAAAAAAAGAAAAAAAAGAAAAAAAAGGAAAATAGATTGTGGCCCATGTTGAGTCATATGTGTGGGCATTAATACTTAGGTCATGCCTCTTCTCTATTGTGAACATCTCTAGCTCTTTTCCTGACAATTATGCTTAGTTATCAAGTCATAGAGAAAGGCACCAAACATAAGACAACTATCCCATCATCTAAATAAGAGGAATGATAAAGGAGAAAATATCCTTAAGAAAAACCTAGTAGCCACTTTTCGAGAATGCAAGTGGATTGCCCAGATTTTTTTTTTTTTTTTTTGCATATTCGTGAGTGTTCTATCCAACTTGCAAGCATATAGAAATTTATAAATTTTAACACCAAAGGTAACTATCGCATCATCTAAATAAGAGGAAAGATAAAGGAGAAAATATAGTCTCAATTCCACCACTACTGCATCCATAGTCCTAATGTTAAGATATGAGATAAAAGACATGGTACCTTTTCTCCAACCTTTTCTTGTTGCTCCTTCACTTTCTCCTGTAGTTTCTTCAATCGCATATTGACTCTTAGTCGCTTTTCCTGGTGATTGTATACGACACGATTGAGTTTCTTGTTAATAAACAAAATCATTATAATCAAGCCTTGCATACTAGCAAGATAAGAGTAATCCTTATAAAATAAACCAATCTAGAAGAAATATCATGCCTTCACAAAGCTGACTCCAAGCTCTTTCCTTGAATAACCACGGTCCAAATTACGCAGCACATACTGATTATAATCCTTGACAATCCTCATGATAATGTCTGAAGTTGATATTCCTTCTGTCCTTTTTGTTTCCTTGAACCTTCCAATTTTTTTGACCTACAAAGAAAATGTTCCCGTCTGAAATAATATGTGATGACTGATATTTAAGCACCAATCTAATTGAATAGATACCATCTTCTGAACTTACAAATTCATAAACATCCTTCCCAGCTCCTGAAGCATCAGCATAACTGTACAGAGGCAGAAAGAAGACTACATAGGTCATTTAAATCAGCATCAACAGATTTTTTTTTTTTTTTTGAAACCGGAAAATCGATACTTCGCTTCACTATACCCTGGATACCCACCCGTCCCTAGGCCTGGCAGCACCGGGAGACATCGAAGGATAGAGACACGAGAGGTGTCTACAAATTAATGTGACAGATGGGTCTCAAACTTGGGACCTTGAGGGAGCACACCTTCAAAGTCAAGTCTTCAACCAACTGCGTCATCCCTTGGGGACAGGATCAACAGATATATTCAAACAGATAGGTACACCATGATGAAAAAATTTGAGCTCTTCCTCAGAGACTACCATCATGTATACACTAATTGGATGAATAGAAGCACAGATAAATGAGTAAAAGGAAATAGATTCTATTGCCCAAAAGTTACTTAACCCTCTTGATTCGCTTAAATAAAGTAAAGAAAATAAAATTCTTACGGAAGAGAATCATGGGCCACAAAGTCAATCTTGTGTTTGTCAACAAATTCTTGAGAGATCACCCACGGTGCATCAGGAATCACTTCATCAACCCATCTGCAGAAAAGAGAGGGAAGAAAGTAGCAAAAAAATAAAACCAACAATGAGAACCAGTTGGACTAAGATTGACTCCATCTAATAAAAAAATCTACAAAGTTCATGTAGATATTCATAAATAGTGAGTTCATTAAAATCCATCCATCATAGCTACATACATTTAAATCATGCAAACACTCATCCTAACTAGGTTTTGTAGGCATCAAAAACACATATCCATAGCAAAGTTTCAAGATCCAAAAGCCCCAGTACAGAAACAGAAAAATAATGGAGAAAAGTCATACTTGCAATGGCGAAGAGATTCATATCGTTCAGCTTCAGTCATAACAGTTTTCCCTTTAAACTTGTGAGTAATCTCATCATTGCAACATCCAACTAGCAGATAAGTATTCGGGAACCTGAAATTACAAGAAAAAAAAACAATAACCACAGCCGGTCAATTCAACAAATTAATTCTCACAATAACGATGCAAAAAAAAAAGGGGTAAAACAACAGAAAATCAGGGACAAGTAAAAGCAAGTCAGAAAACCTCAGAATGATGAAGAATCAAGTAATCTAAAACATCATTAAAAAAAAAAACACTAATAATTCAGAGAAAAAACAACAAATTCAACGAAACGGCGAACAAAGAAACTAAATAACTAAAATCGAAGAGCATTAAAAACCGTAAAAAAATCAACAAAAACAGTCAGAGATGCACCAAATCATGAACAAGAAAACAAAAAGGGAGATGAAACGGACGATTTCTTGGCTTGCTCGAGAGAGCGAGCGTGACCAAAATGGAAGAGATCGTAGATTCCATCAGCGTAGACTCGAACTGGACGATCCGTCGGGTAATCGGAATTGGATTGGCTTTGTGAATCGTTGAGAGTGGTGGGAGAATCGTCGGGCTTCATCTCTGCCATTCCCAATTATCTTACGACCTCTTTTCTTTCGCTTTCATTCTTCTGCTTCGTTCAGCCTTTTCTTATGCGTTTCTTCAATTTTTATTTTTCCTTTTCCTTTTCCCTTTTCCTTTTTTTTTTTTTAATTTTTTATTTTTCTATTTCAATTTATTCTTTTCTCGACCGTGCACCTCCGACAACGCGAGGTTTTCGCTCCGATTTTTTTTTTTTTTTTTCCTCGTATTTTTTATTATTTATGGCTAATAATAAAACTCTTCTTTTTTTTTTGTTGGTCTGATGAGAAAAATCATTAAAAATACATCTACCCAATTCAATTTCAAATAAATGAAGTTTCGAAAATTAATTTTAAACATTTTTAATTAGGTCGCTTTTATTATATTTAATTTAATCTTTTCGGCTATATTAAACTTAAATTTTGATTCTTTTTAATTTTAAAGATATTTGAGTTAGTATAAAAGTATTCTAATTTTAATAAACTAAAAAAATTGAAAATATACATTGATCAAAAAAAATTCTTTTTCACCCAATTCAACGTGGTAGTGTATACAATTATATGACGTTTGAATTGAGATTTTAAGAATATTTAGGATTAAGATTTATTTGAAGTATTTAAAAGTAATGATTGTGATTAAGATTTTTTTGGATATAATTTTTTTAAGTATTTAAAATTAAGATTTATTTTAAATATTTATAAGTAATTATTGATATTGAAAATTTGTTTGGATGTAACTCTTAACATCCGATAAAAATTTATTTTGAATATTTTAAAGTAATGGTTATGGTCAAAAAATGTAGTTTTTAAAAATATTTAAAATTAGTATTTAGAATGAATATTATTTTTAATATTTAAAAGTAATGATAACAGTAAAAAAAAAAACTAGTTTAAAAGCAATTATTTTTAAAAAAATTTAATAAATATAATTTAACTACTTGAGACAAACTACATCAACCTGCAATATTTAATTAAATTATTATCATAATTATTCACAAACTTTTGATTTTCATTTTTTTTTTTTTTAACTACTTGACCTATTCATAAAAGTTTATTGGAATACACAAGCATTAATAATTATTATTAAAACATATAGAAATGAAAAATATATAATTCACATAATTTTAAGTATTTATTATTGAGGTTTTGAATTTTGCACACTTCCATCTCTCTCTCTCTCTCTCTCTCTCTCTCTCTCTCTCTCTCTCTCTCTCTCTCTATATATATATATATATATATA